>JARHVA010011164.1:0-50000 GCA_037957365.1 Torreya grandis
AGAGACTCTATGTCAAGAACCCCCTCATATCCATTTTGAGATACACAAGCATGTTAAATTGATGGGGCATCTACATGACATAGAGGGGTCTCATCCTCTCTGACCATTTTTAGAGTTTCAAATGAATGCACTAATTATGATAACCACTTGTGGACTAAAGATCCATTGGATACATATCCCAAACATTAGCATCCACATATGGAAACTCATCTTGAAACACATGGCCTTCATCATGGAAACCTTAATCATCATGACCATTTTTTTATCATACCACAACATATCACCTTCACTATAGGTAATAACACCATTCTCATGGTCATTCCCCACCTTGTTATAGGGAGGATTTCCATCATGAACATCTTTCATGTTAGGATCTGTCTCAAAATCATCCCCTTCATGATCAGGGTTATATGAGTCTTAATGGCATAGGAAACATCATGAATTCTATGAACCTCCTCAAATATCTGTTCACCAACTTGTTATCAACCATTCCTATGAATATCTCCATAGGAATCCTCTAACCCTTTTGGTGTGTGTTATTCCCCTTCTTACTCCTATCCCTAAATTGCCTAAGTTCAATGGGACTCAATATGTTAGTCCCATGGAGTATATCAAAACATTTTTAATGGAATATATTGATTAAGATTAGGATGAAGGAATGGTTTTGGGGGTCTTCACTCACTCTCTATGAGATGAAGCTCTTGATTGGTTTCAAAATTTGGCTCTAGATTTTTTGTCTAGCTTCTAGTTCCTTTAGGATGAATTCCTCTAGTAACTTGATACATATAGACTATTTAACCTCAACATCCAATAACTTACCTCTATAGTTTAGGTTAAGGGTGAGTCAAACTATGACATTGTATGTAGGTAGCATTCAACCATCTATACATGTAGGACAAGGTTCTCAAATGATCAACTTTATGATATGTTCATGTAATCATTGAGGTAGGAGGTTCACCTTGAGGTCCTCAAGGTTGAACCCAATTTTTATAATGAAGTTATTAATGAGTGTATGAATATTTAATTATTCAAGGTACATGTATATATTTGACCTCTTCTAACCCAAAATTCATCCTCTTCATATGATCATGAGCACAACATGACTAATAATGTTATCACAAATTATCCACCATAGAAGAAGGATAAGAAGGATAGTCACAAGGTCAATTCTTTAAGTAAGAGGCCAATTGAAAATAAAGACACCAAAATGATCATTGCAAAACCATAGATCATATTCCCTTATGATGCCAATAAGTTTTGAAACTTCCATTAGATGAAGGGCCATGATGATGAGAATTATGCTACCAAAAATTTTGGTTCAAAATCCTGACCTCCTCCTCAAATTTATCCACTTACATAACCAAACCACAAATTTAATGTGTTTAAGGAGCCTCTCCCTAACCATAAAAAATAAAATAATAAGAATAAAAGAAGAAATCCAAGGCTAAGGCCCATCATTCCTCTTAATTTTATACATCTTTTGACTCATCTTCCCAACCTAACCTAAAATGGAAGGCCAAGAACAAGAGTAGCAAGGTCATTGCTACTATAAAAATAACCTCTATTATGTATGAGTTCTTTGTCAACATGTGTTTGGGTCAAGACACTCACCCCTTCAAAGATGCTAGTGGTACGGGGCCTTATACCCATCCTATAAGGGAAATGAACCCCAATTTTAGATTTAAATTTTGGTGTACCATCCCCCCCTAGGAGAGATAAAATGTGTACTCCATCATAGAGGCATTACAGGACCTCTCGACTTGGATCTCCATTTGGGACCTTCTTTGCCTTTGCCCTGAGTAAAGGGATCTTGTCTTTGATGAGCTTGTCCTCTCTTATGAGGGTCCATTATTGGATTATGTTGAGTATTTGTTTAACTTTGAAATTTTCAATTACCCTTATCATACCACATTATATTTTGACCCTATCACATTGTTGGATGCTTCATTTATTTCAAAGAGGGATAGGTTCCTGCTCCACATTGAGACCTTTATCAATGATTGTCATGCCAAGATATTTTTATTTTATGAAGGAGATGCATTTAACATAATTCCCTTGCATGTGTTCAATGATCTTGGGATTAGTTAAAATAATCCCTTTGATTCTTGCCTCAACTATGTTGGTTTCAATAGTGACATGAATGCACTAGTGGGAAACATGAAACTTCAGGTCATGTTTGGCACTAAGATAGTTAGGATCAAGTCTTGTGTGTTAGACTTGTATCTCTCAAAAAGCATGATCTTTGGCTATCCTTTGACCACTACCATGCAAGACATCATGTTGAAAATTCTTTTAAAGGTCCAATTCATGCACTTTTATATGCTTGTTAGGGGTCAAAAGTGATATATTTTGAGGTGTATGTATGTGTGTGTGATCCTTAAAAATCCATTTGAGATTTTAGAGTCATTTTGATTCATTAAGATGTTAGAATAATTATCATTGATTTCAAAAGAATTATAACAAATTTAAACAAAAATTTCAAATGGAATTGTTGCTAGAAGTGAATAGAATTGTTGCCAAAAGTGAATGGAGGTGTTTTTATAAGAGAATGGAATTGTTTTTAAAAGTGAATAGAAATGTTGATGGAAATGTTAATATAATTTTCAATGTAAATGTTGATGTAAATGTCAACGGTCACATCTTTTGGTGAAGAGGTGACTCTTGGATGGGATGCATCCTTTAAAGGATATATAAGGGAGAAGAGATGTGTAATATTATAATCATTCAATTTGAATTAACATCATATAAGTGTGAGAGAGAAGGAAGAGAGGAAGAGCAAAAAATGAAATAGAATATCTCCCAATAAAATAAATGTGAAGGGTAGATTTATTTTAATGAAGAATATCATTTGAGAATTGTTTAGAAATGAAAGTAGAAATTATATGAGGAATTTAGTGAGAGAGAAAGTGTATGAGAAAAAAATCTGTCATTATATTGAACAATCAATCAAAGATAATAGAATCAATTTGGATTAGGGTCAGTGCTGCATATTATAGGGGTTGGTACACACAAATTGGTCAAGTTGGTACTTGGTGAAGGGGATAGATGTCTCTAGTGGGTGGGTGCTCATAAATTGACCAAGTTGGTGCTTGGTTTGGGGATTGGTGTTTCAAGTAAGTTGGTTCCTAAAAACATTGTAAAAGAGTTATATATAAAAAATTAATATTTTGTCATGGTTTTAACCGAAAAGGGTTTCCACATAAATCCTACATTATTTTGTGTTATTAATTTATAGATTTTAAATTCCTATGGTTGTTGTGATCGATTAAATTGAAAATATTAAAAGGTTATCTTATGTCGATTCACCCTCCATCTCAGTATAGGCTTGTGCTTAATAATTAGTATCAGAGTAGGTCCTTTGTAGTAGGCCTAACAAGCCTAAAGGAGATTTTTTAAATCACAAGATGGTCAAACATCTAAGGAAGGAGAATCAAGAGTTCATTTTTTTGGCCAAGGATCTTAAGGAATAGGTATGTATCTTGGAGTCTAAGTATGATTTAGAATCAAAATAAGATAAGATGTCTATTGACGATCATAATAATCATCTAGTGGTTGCATATTCATGTTTGAGATCAAGAGAAGAATATGATCAATTTAAGGTTGAGTTAGCTTCTTTGAAGGATAAACATGAGAGGCTCATAGCCAAGGTTGAGAAAGAACATGAGATATCATTCCAAGGTAATAAGGATGCATGTTTGAAGGGAAAATTGAAGAAGACAATTAGGTAACCTAATACCTTTAGGTTTTCCAATTATTTTCATGACCATTATTTATTTTTTTCATCATTTTGGTCATAGGAAAAGAGATTGTCTGAGTAGAAGTAATCAGTCAAATGAATATCATAGTCACCTTCAAGTAAAAGGTAGGAGAAATGTTGATTGTTTTTGTTGTCATAAGGTTGGCCATATTACTAAATTATGTCCAAATGGCTTAAAGATATCCTCAAGGTATGTCAAATGTTATGGATCCCATATAATGTATGAGAAGTGTCAAACTCAAGTTTGAAAACCTAAGATAGTAATGGTTGATCAGATTGAGTCTAAAAGTGTGAATGGATTACTTTCTACAATAGAGAAAGAATTAGATAGGAAGGATTGTGTGGAGCTATTATTATTATCAAGAGTTGTAGAAAATATAGTTAATATTAGTCCTAAGTAGTCAAGGGAATATCTTATTAAAGTTGAGCATGAGCCTTGCCAAGATTTCCTATTATGAGTTTCTAATGATAGTGTGTTGGAAGGTAAGATAGTTACAAGAATTGAGAAGATGAACAACATCATGGATGTTGAGGTTAGTTAGTAAAAGAAGTTAGACATGCCTAAATGGATTATAAGAGAAAGAAATTAGTCTTATGGATGCAAGAGGATCAAGGAATTAATAGGGGATATGTGGACATATCCTAGGTTCACTTTTCTCTAGGACCCTTTATGTGGGGTATCTCTTTAAGCCTTCAAGGAGACACTTTACAAAAATAGGAAGCATGGTGGATGCTTTTTTCCATTTTGGTTATGTTGCATGAAAAGAAAGTCATGAAGGTATATTTATAAATAAATTTATATATTATTATGAGGTAGCTTGATATGGTGTAGTATCTTGAGAGATCTTGTGATCAAGGATTCAATTAAGTCTATTTACTTTGATCATGTTCTTGATGTTTAGATTAGTAGTAGTGGTGAGATTCATATGAAAAGGTGTATTTATATTTAAAAGAGTTATCTTGGGTCTAAAATTTTAGAGATTGGTATGAAGTTGGTAGATTATACAAGGGTGAATTTGTATTTAGACAATGTATGGAAATCATGTGAGAAGTCACGGATGTTTTGGTTGCTATTTTTTGGTTTGTGGTTTCAAGTGGTGTGATTAGTAGGATCATAGAGTTAGAGGGAGATAACTCAATTCCCTTGAGAATAACATGAACTATGGACTCATTTCTTATGTGATATGAGTCAAGGAGTAGCTTTGTGAGTAGTTTGTTAGGTGTAAGGATCAAGAAGGCTATATATGGATGATCTTGTGAGAGTTTGTATAATACTTTGCCATTAATGTCAAAGGGGGAGAGAGAAAATTAAAATGGAACACTATAGAAAGATGACTACCATGTACAACCCTTTGACATTGATTTCAAAGGGGCAGAATCGAAGATAGAGGAACAAAAAAGAAACACATTAAGGGGGAGTTCATATAATAATTCTTAGGGATTACCATCAATGATAACAAGGGATATTTTTAGAATAATTGTTTCACTTATTATTTACTCTAAGATATGTGACTTATCTTCCAAATTTATTTTAAAGAGAAGAATGGTTTGAATCAAACGAGTTCATTTCTGGTGTCCTCCTCTTGAAGCAGGAGAATCTAGTAATCCAAGCTAATTTATAGTTATATAACTTATATATGCCTATTAAGGGTCATAAGTGATTTATTTCTAGTTGTAAGTATGTGTGTGGGATTGTTTAGGATCAATTTGAGTCGTTAGAGTCATTTGGAATCATCAAGATTGCATTTGGAGTGTATTGGAGTTTTCCCTCTAAAAGTGTAAATTTAAAAATTCAAATATGTGAACTAAACCTAGGAGGACCATAAACATTGTAGGAAGGGAATATGAGAGATAAATTTGGTAAAAAGGTCTAAGAATTAATGTAAATAATGTTTTGAATTCATTTTATATTTAATTCCTAAATTCTTTAAATATAAGGGTCATGTCAAACATGTAACTATAATCCTTATGTTGAAGTTGGTCATATAAGAGAGATTTGTTTTATAACTACCACAACTAACATATAATTTATATAAGAAGGAAGTTGGAGTTAGTTGTAGTATGTGAGGGAGAGAGGAGATAAATATAATAAGGAGAGATAGGGAGTATAAAAACCTTTTAAGAAGGTGGATGAGACCTTTCATGGATTATGTATGTAATCATGAATGATTCATAGTAATAAATAAAAGTGATTGTTGTGTCTACTCTCCCTTAATATGTCTATGGATTATTCTAGATTTTAGATTGAATTTAAAAATAATTTAAGGATATATAGATAATCCTCTATGTGTGATTATAGGTTGGAGCAATGGACTGTAGGTTATAGTCAAGAAAGTACAGGGTTATAGTTAAAGAGAAGATAATTTGGTTGGTTTCTCAAGATAGTACAAGGAAGGACCCCATGGTACATTAGTTATAAATTTGTTAATATTTTAGACCCAATAGTGATAAAATATGGTGTTAATAATTAAATTGACTTACGAATGATTGATCTCTATCTTCAAATTATGGATACAAGCATGTGACAGTCAAATATGAAGGTAAGTTGTTGTTTCTTAAGGTGTAGACTATGTCTATTTTAAGATGATGATTTTATATGAAATTGTGTTGAAATGGGAAGGAATATGAGTTTATTTTAATCTAAGGTTAAGTTTTAAAACTCAATACAAAATCATAATAAAGTTAAAACCATGTTTGTTAAGTCACCAATGTTCTTGTTTAGTCATTATGTAAGAGAAAGGATGTATATATTTAAAGTGTGAATGATCATTGAGTTCATGGAGACTTAGTATGAACGGAAAGGGTAAAAATTCTTAATAATACACCTTTTGAAGTCTTCAAATTTCTTAAATTATAAATAGACTACTCAAACCCCTTACATAGTCATCTAAAAGTACATAGAATTTTGTGTTTTGTTGTCTATAAGTATTAAAAAGATTGACTAAGGTTTATAAACTATTTTAATAGGTGAATATTGTAAAAATATACATATGTAAGGTCTTGGTTCAATTGGAAATTATTGAAAACTAAAGATTTTGTAGATTAAGCCCACTCGATATCTATAATCAGGAAACTAGGGTTTAGAAACTAAAAACCCTTTATCTTCTATTTTAATCAATCAAAAATATTGAAATTTTGTAATCACGTATAATTTGACATGTGTACAAGGAATCAAGATGTTTTAGTTTGCTATTGTATAGTCTAATATGGATTTGAGCTTTGATCAAGTGGAATGAGAGCTAAAAGGTCAAATTGGCTAGTTGATAATAAAGGAAAGGGTATCTAAATAATGATTTATGTGTTGAAACTTCATATGAAGATGTAAAAAGATATATAATTCCCAAATATGGGATTATTTATTTCAGGTGGCTTGTATAAGGTTTATACCAAGAGAATTTGTGGAAAAAAAGGATACAAGAAGATGGGGTCATTATTAAGATTGAAGAGTGAAAGGGGATGATGGAGAGTGGTCAAGATATGTAGAGTGGTAAATAAAAGTGTAATGTGATTATGGAAAGTCATTAATTATGTTTTATTGTATTTATGAGACCCTGAACAAGATTAGAATTGTTTAAGCCTTGATTTGTAACTATTATCAAGTTAGTGAGTGAGTTCTTAATTTAGGAGATGAATGAGTGAATGGAATCAATGGATATGATGAGTGAGATACTTATCCTAGTGTAATTATAACATATAATAATTTTAAAGGTTATATTTAAACATGAAAATGCAAGTGAATGTTACAAAAACTATAGAAGGTCAAATATTATTGGTGTAGCTTGAAGCTTAAGAATAAAGCAAAACATTCCATTGGGATCATTGTCAAGATTACAACTAGGAGTATATGTGTTTGAGGATTTTACCATGTACCTGTACATCATTTGGTATAAAAGATAGGTTATCTCTTGGTTTGAGTTTGTATCAAGTTATTAAATCTTGTTGATTTGAGATAGGCAAGGAATACTATGAAGAATGCATAAATTGACAATACAATGTATTGTGGTAAAAATAGTAATGTGTAGGTATGGCCTATTTAGGTCAGTATAGATAAATTTAAGATTGATAAGGAGAGAAGATAATTCCTCTAAGTCAAATTTGAATACTTGAGACTAGTCAAGAGAGGACTATAAAATGTGGAGCGAAGAGAGAATTGAATCTCAAGTGAGAAAGAGAAGAAGGCGGTTCCAAGAGAGAGTCAAGGGAGATGAAAAAATCCTAGATAAATAACTAGATAAAGAGAATCTAGTCTAAGAGAGATATAAGAAGCAGGTACGCATTTTTATAAGAGACTGGTCTAAATAAGGCCTAAAAAGTGAATAGAGAAACAATAAGATAGATGTATAATAAGAAGTAAAAGATATGAGAAGAGAATTGGGGCAGAGTTTGAAGAAGATAGAGCTCATGGTGAAGCTCCTAAAGGATCAAGGAAGCCAATGGCTTTGTTGTAGCATGGGGAAGAGAGTGAAGTGGCCACTAGAGATTCTTGTGAAAGAGAAAAGGCAGAATATTAGTGCCTTAAGGAAAAATAAGAAAAGAGAGGGTCAATCACATAAATATTTTAGGGTTTAATATTTGACAAGAGAGAAATAAGATAAAGAAGTGGAGAAAAGAATTCTCATTGAGGAGAACAAGGAGAGAGAAGTGCTAAGAGAAACACTTGAGAGAGAACATGAAAAAAGGTGGATAATGTCTATGAAAGCGAAATTCATGTAGACTAGGTTATCTCTTATTTTATGTTCCAATATTTATTTTATGTTTATGTGTGTAGGGTTCAAGAAACATTTGATGAAGGGCAAGCATAGGGCCTTAAAACATGTGAATGATGGATCTAGTAACTCACTCATCAATCAAAAAGAGGATGATAATAGAAGATAATAGATTAAAGAAGATAAGATGGTGAATATTTAGGAATCTCATCATGCTAAAGATGTCACGCAAGAGGAGTTTCATGATGTTTTGACAAGCATTAGAGCTGAATCAAGAGAAGAGTCAAATCATGAAGACATGAATGAAGAAATTAAAATGCAATTGTCGTATATGGAGTTAAATGAATGCTTAAGTGTAGATTATGATTGTACATTTGAAATTAAAGTAGCTAATATGTAGATTAGATTAAATAAGAACAAGGTATAGTCCTCAAAGATGGTACAAGGGCATGGTTATGTGGTGCTTAAGTGGCTCAAGTAATCAATTGGTGAAATAGAGAAGGATAAAATCAAGAAAGAGGTCATAGAAGCCAATAATATTAGTGAAAGACAAGAGCAAGTATAGAGAAAAGAAGTGAAGGGCAAATTACCTCAATTTAACATGATAACTTGTCATGCAAAGAAGCATGAAGAATGTAACACAAAAATCCTATATCAATCCAATTAAATGTAATGAAAGGTATGGATCATGAAGATAATGGGAAGTTTACAAAAAGATAATTTTATAGATATACCTCAAACAAGCATGGGGAAATAAGAAAGTCAAAATGTTGAAAAGTAAATAGAAGTCATGGTGGAGGCTAACCAAGACAAAGGGAAGAAGATGTAGCTAAGTGAAAAATATGACAAATGTGAAGAGGTTAAGTGTTCTAAATGTTTGAATTATAATTTTACTTCTGATGATGTATGTGAAGATAATTCAAATAGTAAAAATGTTTTGTATAGATAAATAATGACATTGTTGGAGAGGCTTGTGAAAAGACAAGAGTAAGATGAATCACCTCATAAAGTGATTAACAAACTTGATATGAATAAAAATGAGGTTGATTTGACTCTAATGAATGAGGGATTCCAAGGATAGTTTATGAATCAAGATGCCCAAGAGTTTGAAGAACAATGTGGTCCAAATTTTAATAAAGATTGCATAGAGATAGATGCTCTTGTGTTGGAGGAGGAATTAAACGTTATAAAGAAGAATTTAAGTCCATTTAAAGGGCTAAAAGTAGGTGAGGATTAGTAAGAGAAGCTCATAAATGATCTCAAAGAAGAATAAATAATGGAGTATCATAGTGAATCACAAATAGTTATGTAATAAAAACCATAATCAAGCACACTATCAATCAGGTAATGAGAGCATGATCAAGTCAAAAAGTTAATTTATTCAATAGCCAAAGTTACAACTTAGTTATTTATTGATGTGCATGTTAATTCCAAGTATAGAAGATTGAAAATCACATTATATTATGATTAATATGAATTGGGTGAGAAGTTTTTCTTTCAAGGTGAGAAAATTTATGTGAAGACACATAAAGAGATGGAGAAGTCTAAATAAGAGACAACAAAAGAGAGTCTTATGGAACAATTGACAAATATGGAGATGCATATGAAACCATTAGAGTACAAAAAAGATGAAACCAACATAGCCATTGAGAAAAAACCACTAAATAATAAATCATCAAGTGAGATAAATGAATAAGGAAGCCATGAATCAATAGAAAGAATGAATAATAAGAACCATTGGTTAGAGATAAAGTATGATGAAGGACCAACATCACCTCTTATGAGAGGTTTTAGATGGAACTAAACTTTGCATGCCATTCATAAACATTTGAAGTGAATTGGTTATTTTATAGTGGTTCCTACATATTTCCATAATTTTACATTCAATACAATTTGAATTTTTTCAATATTTTAAAAATATCAAGAATCCTCCCATGCTAAACAAATAAATGTACCTATTCAAAATATCTAGTTTCTCTCTCACTAGGAATCATCCATTTTTAAAAACCTATAGGATTGAGATATTATGGATCTAATAAAAATATCATATCCCATTACTAAAATTAATATCAAAAATATTTTATCTGAAATTAACTTCACATTGGGAATAAATTTTGTATGAGATATGCCCTTTCTACACTAACTACTGAACCCAAATTTTGGCAATTTTTGAGAAATATAATAATAAGTAAAATACATCACATATGGTTCCTTTTATTTCATTAAAATATGTCCAAAAAATTATAAATTAATTAAATAGACTCCCCACAATAATTTTGATATGAAATACAAAGTTTAGGCAAAACCCTTGCCAAATATACACACATGCACTATAAATACTACTCAAAACATAACATATATTCATATTAATCATATGATGGTTAATAAAATAATATAGTACACAAATAACCTAAAATTAAACTAAATATACACATGATATTTTCATTAACATAACCGAAAAATTTTAAAATACTTTTCTAACCGTACTCACACCAATAACCTATATGAAACTGTGAAACCTAGTTGAATCTACACTCCTTGAAGCTATGTTATAATTAATATATGGAATTGTATCAATGGATAGTAGGGTTTTCATATTATAATACTTGTGATCCATAGGGTTTCATCCAAATACTACCCTCATCAAATAATTTTCATCTCAAGATGATCTAAAGAACACTGCATGCACATTGTTCCATAAGAGGAAATCATGACATATTAATACACAAGGGGTAAAATATGGGGTGAAAAGGCATTATTTTGGAGTGATGTCATCAGTTATAAAATCAACCACTTTCCATTATTTATACACTTAGCATAATTTACTTAGATCCTACTTTTTCTTTCTTTGTTTCTACTCCCAACTTTATAAAATTTAACCCAATTAATGAAATAGAAACTTTCCCTAGAGCCCCCATCAATATACTCTCATAAAAATAAAATCCACGTTTATAAATTTCTATTATAAACTTTCCATTCAATTTAACTATAAATCCATACCCTACTTTGGTGGGAAATGAATAAAATAAAATAAAATAACTCTAGATCATTCCCATAACCATGGGTTAAAGAAAGTCAATGACAACCTATCATAGAATCTACCATATCTATCACTCTAAAATTAAAACTTATCATAAATTATCATAGAATATTTCTAAATTAAAAAGAGGAGTTAGTAATTCCTCTTGAGAAACCCAACTCCTCAAATGGTAGAGCTGAATATTATTTTAAATATTTAATATTTAATTACCCTAATAAATATATCTTGAAAATAAAATCATTTGGGGACCAAATATAAATATTAAATAAATTACCTTCCTTATTACTTACTATATCCCACAAAAATTATTGGAATGGACTATAAGGATCACCAATTTGAAATTAGTTGAAAGGGGGCATGACACATGTTTTTAAAACTTATTTTGAAAGTTGTCAAATAAATAATAAATGATTGATTAGAAAAATAAGCCAAGTATTGCACATAAATAGGAAAAAACTAATGAAAGCAATGGGGAGACGTATAAAAATTGATTTTGCTGATAAAAATGACTTATGGTAAATATTTGGTAGACTCAAATAGAAATACAAGGCAATAGTTAATTCCATAAAATATTTACTTGAATTATTTTGGAAAGATAACACAAAGGTATTGCCTAATATTAGAGATGTTGTGAAAAAAAAGTTTGTTCTTGTAATCATGAACTACATCTTAAACACTTTTTGGATATGATTCAAACGTAATTTTTATCTAAATTTGTTAAAGAATATCCACATATTTATTTGATTCAAAGATATTTTGAAATGGCCAAACCTTTCTATGTGAAAATTAATCACACCCACAACTTGTTATTGTAGGAAACATGTTTAATTTTTGATGCATTATGATATTTTTCATCTAGTTCACTATACTTTGCATAATGACAACATTTTATAGGAGTGTGGAGTAGAAGACCTATGAGAACCAACAAGGGAATTTATTCCATCAATATTTTTAAAGGATGATCTCTAAAATTGTTTTATAATAGGCCATGTTTGGATGGAACTTGCAACATTTGTGATGAATTGCCAAAATTTAAAAATTGTACCCATGAGGAGAGTATACATGAAATAGGAAAATAATTGGTTAGTTTTAGTAAATATAAATCTATGACATCTCAATGAAAATATGGAAATAAATATAAAAGGTGAAATCTTGTTACATAAAAAATACTTATTTCCAAATTTATGAACAAATTCAAGGAGGAAATTATATGATTATACAAGGCACACACACAAAGCTCGATGGATAAATGAATAATTTAAGTTAAGTAAGGACACATTATTTATTGGTACTATTATTTAAATCATTGAATTTTTAGATAATTACATATTGAAACCATAAAGAGAGGTTCAATCACAATATTGTATATTGGTATAAGTTTCTCTTTTTGTACATATAACATTTATGCATTCACTTGACAGTATAAAGAATGATAAAAAAATATTAAGGGAGTACTAATTCTATGTTAGATATGATAAAACACATTATTAAGAGTATGTAAAAGGTTATTTTTAGATGTTTTATGGCAAATTGAGTGAAAAGAATATTACTTTCAATCAATTTTATATTTGATTAGATAATTATATGTCAAAATTTAAGAATACTCATGTGTTCAATCAGATGAGAAGGATAAATGTGACCACTAGTGTACAAAATATTATTAATTTCACTACAACACATCATGGAAAAGGGGATCATGATGGTGTTTGAGCATGTGTCAAAATAGCACTCAAAGGAGAGGAGTTGAAGTTTGAAGAGGTCAATGATTAGTTGAATGATGTAATAAAAATATGGTCCATGGTTCTCAACAAAAGTTCATTATTCATAGATATTTATGGTTGAAGGAGGATGAATAATTGGAATGATATTAAGATGTATGATAATAACAAGTTCAAGTGAGTTACACTCATTTCTTAGATCAAACACAAGTTATTGGATGGTTTAAATGAGTCACATGGAATTCTATTGTTATGAATTCATTGATATTATTTGTAATGATTGTGAGTCACAATAATGTGTGGATGAATGGAGTTATAGACCTCTAGTTCCAATTGACACTTATCAAGTTCCACTAGCATTAAAACTTAAAAATTTGACATCACCCCATGATTTTGATAATGTATATGATCTAGTGAAATTATGTGTCCATATATTTAACATGTGTTTCATTAATGGACTAAATTTGGTAAAAATATCAGTAGATCATGTTATTAAATCATGTTTTGTTTTTGTGATGCGGTGCATGTTTATGTAGTTATTTTAGATGAAGATAATAAAGAGGGGACAAACTATGACTTGTGTCTATGTGTAGAGATAAAAAAAAATTAACTTATGTGGTCATATATAGGGAAAACATTTACTATCACATTGGGTCTATTGTAGTTACTAGAATTTTAAATGTATGGTTATTTGAATACTATGACATACATATGAAGAAACTCTAATATTCAAATTTTGTTCTTGAAATAAATGTTGAATTATATAAATATAGAGGTAGTCTATTAAAAATGACTCTATGGAAGGTTTGTGAATTTTATCATGAAGAAATTATTTCTACTATAAAGAATAAAGCCAATCCTAGTGGTTCCTTATATTGAACTCCCACGGTATGTTGCCTTATCAAATGAAAATATGTTTAATTTTAACAAATGTTATTTGTTTCTTAGGTATTAAATATAAATTTCAATTTAATTACATATTAATATATTTTTTATAGGTTAGTGTTGCCAAATCAGCTTTCACTTAGTAGAGAATTTCATATTCTCAAAGCTAAGATAAGCTTTCAGTTCATGTAGACAATTGATTATTTTACCTTATCTATGGAAATATTGTCTTGAGGTTTGTGGGGTTAATAAATAGCTAAACCTAAGTTTAAACATAAGTTGTGATGAATGGATTTTGAACCAAACCTAGAGGAGGCTTATAAGAGCATAAAATGAAGGAGAAACTCAATTGGTGGGATTGATGAATAGTGCATAAAGAGGTTACATAGGAGTTTGTGTTATTTTCAAGAAATAAATAAATAAAATCATGTTGGTATAGTATGTTTTCATGATCATAGGTGTGATTAAACCTTATTTTATATATTTTTGAATTTTTATAGCATAAATATCATTGTTTACAAAGTGAATGGTTTGAACAACATAGTAATTAATGGTGTCTATGGTATATCAAAATTTTAACTCATTTTTCAAAAAAAATTGAATAAATTTAAATCCTATTGTGTGGTTATTAGGTGTGTCTAGACTCATACATATGCTTTTAAACTTTTATTGATCTCATTGCTTGTTGTTATCATGTTCCAAGCTCTAAAAATGCTGAAAATAGAGTTCTGAGAACCCAAATTTAAGCAAACATTAAAGTATGATCAAATACATTGAAGATAAGCCATTGGTCATAAAATAGAAAAGTTTTGTAACCTTAATATATAACTTTTCTCCTTTTGAATCAGGTCTTGAAACATTTTTTTCTCAATTCATACAATTTTTAGGATTACTGCCCTATGATAAGTTAACCTAGGGTTTCTTCACAAAAAGATGAATATCTTTTAATTTATTTGGTTTGATTTCTTAAAACATGATACTCAAGTAGAGAAAATTTACAATCATGTGATAGTAATTTTGGTTCATGGATATGATTTATGGTTTTTATTTTACACATGTCCAAAGTTTGACTAAAAATAATAATTTTGCCTTATGGGGAAATGTCATGTTGAGGCCAAAATGAGTGCTATGTTTCCTAATCGAACATACTCAGATACAAATATTATGGTATTATATGTTAATATCCACCCAATAAAATATATCAATGTAATATTTTATCCATGAGGCCTTAGATATAGAGATCTCTAAATGTGGCTTGCATATTGACAACATTTATTATCAATGTTGCTCTATGCAAAAAAATTTGAAAAAAGGGTATTCACATGGATTATGAGGATGTGATAGTGGGAACATGTTTAATTTACACATCCCAAGTTTTTTTAAGATAATTATTTTGATAGGGAGGTATCAGAAGTAGAAATGTCTATTGGAGGCAAATAACATGCCTCTTAAATAAATAAAAGTTGTATTTTAAGACTGATCAATGAATCCTATGTCATGAGTTTATTGATGATTCTCAATTTGAGAGATTTATTTTTATAGTATAATACTTTGACATGAATGCGATAGTTATTTTTATTCATGGATACAACTTAATTTTTTTATTTTAGACCTATCCAAAGTTTGCCTAAAAAATAGCATTTTTGACTTATAGAAAAATGATGTCTTAATGTCAAAATACATGCTATGTCTCCTAATTGGACATACTTGGATGACAATAATAGAGTTACATAGGTTAAAATACACCCTTAACATGGTGGTGATTTGTTTTTTAATCATGGTGCCCTATAGATAGAGATATCTAACTACATCTTGTATCTTATATCTAGGTTAATATCACCTTTTGGCTATAATGGGTGCTTTACCTCATAACCAGACATACTTAGATAATGGTGGTGATTCCATTTTCAGCCCTAATGCATGGAGATGGAGATCTCTAATCATGGCTTGCATCTTCACAATGTTTCTTGTCGATGTTACTTGAGGCTAGAATTATTTAAAGAAAGGGTATTATCATGGATTATGTGGAAATGTGTGTAAATTGCACATACCTAGGTGTTTTAAGTTATGGATTTAGATGTGGAGGACTCAAAAGTGGAAATGTCTATTGGAGGAAAATAACCTATCTCTTTACTACATAAAATTTTCATTTTAGGACTGATCACTAAATCATGTGCTAAAATCTCATAAATGATTCACAATATGAGGGATGCAAGGTGAAAGTATATGGATTTAAAAATCACATGATGGTTCTTTCAGTTTATGGATATAACTTATGGTTTCTATTTTAGACCAGCCTAACATTTACCTAAAAAATAATAATTTTGCCTTATAGGGAAATTACATCTTGAGACAAGAATGTGTGTTTTATGTCTAAATCAGGCATGCTCAAATGCCAATAATATGTTCTTCAAGTTTAATATCCACCAACAACATTGTTTTTATGTTATTTTTAAGATATAAGGGCTCAAAGATAGAGATATCCAGCTACAACTAACATCATACATCTAGGGAAATGTCATCTTAAGGCCAAAATGAGTACTTTGTCTCCTAACTAGGCCTATTCATAGTCAAATAATGTGGTAATATAGGTTTATCACCAACCTTGACATAGTGGTCATTTAAATGTTTTACCACAAGGACTTGGAGATAGAGATCTCTAGCTATGGCTTGCATCCTACATCTAGGTAAATGTGTTAGAATATTGCCATTGATTTCAAAAAAAAATTAATTGATGGCAATGGAATTTCCAATGAAATTGTCAATGGAATTGTCAATGGATATATAAATGTAACTATCAATGAAAATGTCAACAGAATTGTCAATGAAATTGTTAATGGAAATGTCAACAAAAATTTCAACAAATACATATTTTGATGAAAATGTTCCTTTTAGATGGGATGCATCCTTTATGAGTAGACTTCTAAGGATATATAGAGTGTATATAACATTGAGAAAGATATGGACTTAATTTCTTCTATCATTTAAGCATAATCAGTTTTTTTGGATAAGAAGAAGAGGAAATTGAGATAGTCATCATTCATTCATGAAGAAACATTACTAAATTGAAAGATTATTTTAGTAGAGGTTAATTACTCAAAAGGAAGATATTGGTATCTCTTTCTAAGTTGGTGTTAATTAGTGGGGATTAGTGTCTCTTGTAGGTTGGTTCCTATAAATTATTTAGCAGTGGAGATTGGTGTATCTAGTGGGTTGGTGCCTATGAATTATTCGATGATGGGGATTGGTTTCTCTATTAAATTCATTCCTAAAAAAAATTTATTAAAAAATTATTTGTGGCTGGATTTGGATAGTAGATCCAAGTAGTAACTTTATCCATTATTTACTCCTGAAAGGGTTTCTACATAAATCTTGTGTTCTTAATTATTGATGTTGTGTGATTGATATTATGGTGATTATCAATTTGAAAAATTAAAAGGTTACATTATATTGATTCATCCCCCCCCCACTTATTGTAATCATGTGATAAAAAATTGGTATCAAATTAGGTTAGTTCATAAAGAGTCTAACCACTAGAAGGTAGATCTCAAGAGAACACATGGCTGGCCAAGATGGATTTTCCTCAAATAGGCTCTATAGTTTTATGGAATTAAATGTGCACTATAGATAATAAGGATGCACACTCACCTAATGGATTTTGGATTTTATATTTGACAATTATTTATTATCATATATATAACTCCATTATATTTTCCAATAGATCGACATGAAAGAAGGTGGGTGAAAATAATGAAAAAGTTATAAATGCATTTGTGTGGTGTATCAGAATTAGAGATTATCAAATTAATTCACTATGAATCTACAAAATATATTTTTGATAACCTAAAGAACATATATGTAGATGAAAAGGTAAAGAAAGCTAAGCTTCAAACATAAAAAATAATTCAAAAGTTTGAAAATGAAGGATGAAGAAATCATTGTAGCCTATCTACTTCTTGTGGATGAAATTTTAAATACCATAAAAGGACTTGGTGAAAAATTTAAAGATCCAATGATCAAGTAAAATGTGTTAATGTCACGTCCCTTAAAATGTGATGCAAAAGTTTTATCCATTGAGGAAATGAAGGACTTGGATAAGCTAACTATGGATGAATTGCATGAGATACTCATGATATATGAAATGAGAACCAAAAAGGACAAATCATTTAAATGATTGGCATTATTCAAAACTTGAAAGAAAATGTAGAATAAAGATCTTGATCTAAGTGATAGTTCTAATAATTAATTGCATGAATAAGAATCTCATTATATGAGGATGATAAATAAATAATTTATCAAGTATAAAGGTAAGTTACCTTTTACATGATTTAAATTTGAAAAGATAAGACATTTTATGACCAAATTACCATATAGAAAAATTGAAAATATTAGAGAAATAGTTTACTAGATTGATAAAAACATATTAGATGTACTATATATACTACTTAAACATTACTAAGTAGTATATATCATCTAATCTAAGAAATATAATAATTAGTAAACTATATATATTATTAAGTATATAGGCTAACTATATGACTATACTAGTAAGCTAATATAATATACTAATATATTAATTACTAATACTAATATAATTTATAATATAAGATTTTTGAGTATCCACTAATCATAAGTATATCATGTATATATAAATGGAATAACACCTACTTATAAAGCTATAATAGTTAAACTTATATTCTGATATAGTAATTAAATTATGTTTTATACTTATGTTATAAAAATAATGGATACCTTAATTATGACTATTAGCCTACATGTATTCCTATATCATACTTTTAATGGTAAACTAATATGATATAATGATTAATACAATACAAACCTAATTTTATATTGATGAGCATGTTTACCATAAGTTGGGATTACCTTAACTATAGCTACATTATTTAATAGATTATATATTAATTTAGTATGCTTAAGTTTTCACTAATTATTTAACATATATAACTTACAATATCAGTATAAGTACATTACTTAGATTTAATTTATTATATTAATATGAGATTATATTTTATCTATTTACATGATAATTGTACTATAAACTTCATCTAAGTAGTTACTAAATATTAACTATAGTAATCTTTCATTTACTAGTATTAATTATAATAATTAATGTATTAACAATAAGAATCATTTTTCTAATACATGGTCATAACATTTCACTTGTTATGTTCCTAGTACATGCTATTGAGCCATTAATTTTTGTGGTATAACCTAATTCACTAGTATAGTGATACTAGTGAATATTATATTTATATTGTTATATTATAAAGTTACATAGATAAGTCAAAGAAAACCCTATTTAACAAAACATTAAGTGTACATATTCCACAAAAATTAATGGGTCAATAGCATGTACTAGGAACATAACTAGTGAAATGTTATGACCATGTATTAGAAAAATGATCCATATTGTTAAATTATATCCTATTGTAAATAATTTATTTCATAGAATTTATATAGTACACATATTCTTATCCATTATAAGCATCATAATAAGTTATATGATAATCTAAACAATTTATATGGTAACTTTAATAATATAGAATTTATTATTCTATATTACTATGACCATTTAAAATAATAAACACTTTAAGATAAATTATTATTCATTAACATTTATATGATAACTTTAATAATATAGAATTTATATTGATCATATAATGTTAAATAAATTCATCTTATAGTGAATTTGTATAGTTAATTATCTCTAAAAAAGCCATTAGTCAAAGGGACTTAATATTCAACAGTTATGGTTAAGAGTATAAGAATTACAAAATCTAACTCATACTAACATATAGTTACCTTTTCCATGTTTAAATTCATTTTGATGACAAATATGCTTGCTTGAAAGTATTTACATGTCATTAAATGGGCTAAAAATGTAGAAGTCCATAAAAAGGATATTTTTCATGGCCAAATGATTAAGGTAACAATATACTATTAATTTAAAATAGTATATTGGTACCTTAATAGTCATAGAGATATCTTAGTTTAAAATTAAAGGACAATTGAGGTCATTTAATGGGTAGAAAATTATTAGTTCTTGGGTCATTGACTTAGAATGATACATAACCATATACATCATTTCATATACTAGACTATAATAAAGTTAAAGAGATCCAATAGTAGGTGGAATAAGATATTATAACTTACTAAATCATTTTATTATTAATTTTATATTTATGGCATTCAAGAGTCAAATGTTTAACAACTATAGAATTTAAGTTCTTTGACTTATCCATCCTTCAAGGGAGTGGTCACTAATATCATTAATCCATGACATAATATAATGGGATAACTTTGCATGAATGTTATATAGCTAATTAATGATAGTAGAATAAAAGTTATAATAATAGAAAACATGATAAATATAATAACACACTTTGTCTAATGGTATAAATCACATTAGTTGGTAATGTCATATCTTAATTTATAGTGACAGTTCATAATGATAATCATAACCTATTTATGATAAAATATAGAATACATAAATATAAGGTTACCATTAATTTGAATTGATATGAACTATAGTTAATTTATAGTTATGTTTTTTTCCAAAGACAAAGTGTGTTATTATATTTATCATGTTTTCTATTATTATAACTTTTATTCTACTATCATTAATTATCTATATAACATTCATGCAAAATTATCCCATTATATTATGTCATGGATTAATGATATTAGTGACCACTCCCTTGATGGATGGATAAGTCAAAGAACTTAAATTTTATGGTTGTTAAAAATTTGACTCTTGAATTCCATAAATATACAATTAATAATAAGATGATTTAGTAAGTTATAATATCTTATTCCAATCATTATTCCTAGGTATAATATAATAGGATCTTAAAATTATGATATTAATATAGAAGATTAAAGTAATTATTCCATATTATATGTAATCTCACATATAAAATTTTGAGTTATGTTTTAACTCAAAATATATGTGAATACCTATTATATTATGTATTTGGAAGCCTATAAAAGGAAGGCACCATGATAGTTATTTATGATCTTTAAATCAACCCATAACTATCATGGTTATTATGATATTACCAAGAAACCATAGATTGAATTCTACATTTATTTATGTTGTGAATTGTCATATTATAGATTATATTGTCATGAAATATAATCATTATTATATTTGATTTGGTTGATAATCCTTGCATAAGAATACATTAGATATTGACTAATTGATATTCTTTGCATGGAATAAAATTGGGGACTATGTGATTTGTGTTTTAGTTGGTTGATTTTGGGACGTCGGTGATTGTAAGGGTGTATGTACTAATAATATATGGGTATTTTTAACTTAATATTATATGTCATGATATAATATTAAATATTTATTATGTTAAACTTTCTTAATAACTAAATTTACAATCATTCATTATTAATATATATTATGATACCTCCGTTAACATGGAAATACAATCTTGTAATAATGTGACTATTTTTCTTCATATTTATGCATGGTATAATTTTATGGTATTAACAAGCCTGGAAACCATCTCCTTTGGTTTCTCTATATATAAAGTCTTCATGATAAAAAAATTCCTGATCAGCCATTAGACTTGCCTTAACCCTTAAGTCTTATCTCACATCAATACATAGCTTGAAAATAATCTTCATAGGTCATCCATATCATCAAAGGGTATAATACTATATAATGCCATGGAACTATTCTCACATTACTTGGTACAATATTGAGTAATATCACATACCCTAATATATATTACTATCAACATGATTATGGCATATGTACATAGTCATAATATGGTATGTTTAAATAAGTATACCATAATACCTGACTAATAGTTTTTCAAATTTAACATGTCAATTGAATATACGTATTCTTTATATATATATATATATATATATATATATATATATATATATATATATATATTGTTAAGCCAACATTCATTTTTAGTATAAATAACATAGTATTACCAATCTCTGATATAATGGAGTCATATTGCTATTCATGTACATATAAAATATTGGTCAATAAAAGTGCTTTATTTATTTGTACTCAATATGTCTGAATGTTATGCTAGTGGGTCGGAATGTTATCCCTATTATATAAAAGTGATGTTTCCCCTATGTTATCCCTATGTTATCCCATGTTATCCCATGTTAATTTAATAGCCTTATGTTTATGAGCTATTATAACTTTGTGATATTTTTTAATTAAATTCATAATCCTCTTGAAGTTGTAATTTTTGTTTCATGTTCTTCTTCTTAATTTTCTTCATTTTACTTAGGGAAGAAATGAGTTTTTATTCCAAATATACTTCTCCGTATATTTTGAAATTCTCATCCCCTTATGACTCCATTTATTCTTTTTCTTTTTCTTCAATTTCCATTATATCATATATTTTTTTCTATTTTCTTTAATAAGATCTCTTCTTTATCACTAGCAGAGAAACTCTCTTCCAAGGAACTACTTTCCTATTTTGAATAGATGTTTTTTTATGCTTATAAAAGTTCTTTTTCTTAAATTTATCATGTATATAATGGAAAACATAAGATAATATTATAGGTAGTCTCCCATAGCTTTATACTTTAAGTTATCCCTATGTTATCCCATGTTAATTTAATAGCCTTATGTTTATGAGCTATTATAACTTTGTGACATTTTTTTATTAAATTCATAATCCTCTTGAAGTTGTAATTTTTGTTTCATGTTCTTCTTCTTAAGTTTCTTAATTTTACTTAGGGAAGAAATGAGTTTTTATTCCAAATATACTTCTCCATATATTTTGGAATTCTCATCCCCTTATGACTCCATTTATTCTTTTTCTTTTTCTTCAATTTCCATTATATCATATTTTTTTTTCTATTTTCTTTAATAAGATCTCTTCTTTATCACTAGCAGAGAAACTCACTTCCAAGGAACTACTTTCCTATTTTGAATAGATGTTTTTCTTATGCTTATAAAAGTTCTTTTTCTTAAATTTATCATGTATATAATAGAAAACGTAAGATAATATAATAGGTAGTCTCCCATAGCTTTATACTATAGCATTTACTAGAATAATTGACTATACCCCACTTGTAATTAGGATTTGAAATTCTGACGTTGGATAAATGAAATAGTTTGATTGAGTAGCCAACCTATTGTTGATGAATTTGTGTGTACTCCTAGAGTAAATAAATATAGTCAACTTCAGAATGATAAGCTAAGAGATATAATGAATATCAATGAACGTATATGCCTGAATTTTCTCACATGGTAATAATTATAGTGCCTTTATGGTACCAAATCTAAGATAACTTGTATTTATGCTATTCTTAGATAAATACTAAACCATGTATGAACTACTGTGAGTGAATATTTACTACACTAATAATCTCATAAATACAAGTTATATGATAAAAAGAATCATATACATTATTGGTATATATACATATTGAGATTTGAATTCATTCCTTATTAAGGGTTTTATGAACTATTTGTTATTGTTTGATTAATTTATTTAAATATGAAGGAGTTTCTCTTTACATGATTCACATAGTCCTAGTTTCATAATAACTAAGGAGTCAATTATGTATGTATAGGAACATCTCAACCCACTTGATATACATACATACATATATACATGCTACATATGTATAAATTTGTATATTGGGACATAGTGACAAACTTTAATAAGATATAGTATAGCTGAATTAATAGGCCATAATGCTTAAATATGAAACTTTGTGATATACTCTATTTAATAATAAATACATAAGATATACATGATTCACTATGTCCCAATATAAAAATTTATACATATGTAGCATGTATATATGTATGTATGTATATCAAGTGGGTTGAGATTTTCCTATACATACATAATTGACTCCTTGGTTATTCTGAAACTAGGACTATGTGAATCATGTAAAGAGAAACTCCTTCATATTTAAATAAATTCATCAAACAACAACACATAGTTCATAAAACCCTTAATAAGGAATGAATTCAAATCTCAATATGTATATATACCAATAATGTATATGATTCTTTTTATCATATAACTTGTATTTATGAGATTATTAGTGTAGTAAATATTCACTCACAATATTTCATACATGGTTTAGTATTTATCTAAGAATAGCATAAATACAAGTTATCTTAGATTTGGTACCATAAAGGCACTATAATTATTACCATGTGAGAAAATTCAGGCATATACATTCATTGATATTCATTATATCTCTTAGCTTATCATTATGAAGTTGACTATATTTATTTACTCTAGGAGTACACACAAATTCATCAACAATAAGTTGGATACTCAATCAAACTATTTCATTTATCCAACTCCAGAATTTCAAATCCTAATTACAAGTGGGGTATAGTCAATTATTCTAGTAAATGTTATAGTATAAAGCTGTGGGAGACTACCTATTATATTATCTTATGTTTTCTATTATATACATGATAAATTTAAGAAAAAGAACTTTTATAAGCATAAGAAAAACATCTATTCAAAATAGGAAAGTAGTTCCTTGGAAGAGAGTTTCTCTGCTAGTGATAAAGAAGAGATCTTATTAAAGAAAATAGAAAAAAATATATGATATAATGGAAATTGAGGAAAAATAAAATGAATAAATGGATTCATAAGAGGATGAGAATTCCAAAATATATGGAGAAGTATATTTGGAATAAAAACTCATTTCTTCCCTAAGCAAAATGAAGAAACTTAAGAAGAAGAACATGAAACAAAAATTACAACTTCAAGAGGATTGTGAATTTAATAAAAAAATGTCACAAAGTTTTGAGGAATATAATATTAAACATCAACCTTGAGATTCAACTTAAATAACCAAAAAGGATTGAAGAGAAGGTGAGAATCTAATTAAATTAAAAAGAAGAAGATTGTGAGAGGCTAGAGTCCAAAATTATTTCCTTGAGGAAGGAACTAGAGAAAATAAAGCTGAACAAAAGCCTAAAATTTGAGAAGAGTACCAAAATATTAAATGATATCATAAATGGGTAGAGGTCACCATTTATAAATAATAGTCTTGGATATAAAGAAAATAAGATGGCCAATAAATAAGATCACCAAAAGCCACCAAAGAATTCAAATGAATAAAAGACAAAAACCTATATATATGTTCTCAAAATTCCTATCAACAAGAAGAAAGAGAATTAAGTCAATAAAAACACTCACTCCTCCAAAGATAACAAGGATAAATTTATAAATTCCTTTCAACCAAGGTAGGTACACATGACTGTGTTCCAACATTATTTCTTTGGTTATTGTTTTTCATGTAATTATCAGAGCTGTTGCTAGAATCTAGATAACGCGAGTGCAATGAAGACATGGTCACACAAGATGAACAAGTGCACACCACAAGATGCTAAAGCAATTTGAAATTAACACAATAAGAGAAATTACACAAGACAAAATGGAGAAAACCAAAATCTGATTAGCATGAGATGGCCAAAGTGAGGAATACAAATAGGGGAGTACGAAAGTAACTCCTCCACAAAAGGTGGACAAGGCACCCCAAGAATAGAATGTAACTCCTCCATGAAAGGTGGTGACAAGGTGCTAAGAATAGAGAAGTAACTCCCATCAAGGGAGTTACTTATGACATTCTTATGACACCTATGACACATCTATGACACACACCTCCACATAATCTAGCCTATCCCACAAATGTAGGAAAACTCCATGTATGCACAAGAAATACAATTTCCCTAATTAATAAATAGGGAAAAATAAAAACCTACACTAATACCCCCCATAAGCACAGCTTAGGTGGGAAGTGTGGAAATATAAGATGGGTCCCGGCAAGTAGGCCTGATGAGGTACCCATGTACAAATGCAATCTCCCATAAGATAGAGAAAAGGAGAAAACATGTAGGAAAAAACTCCCCCCTAAAAGAGAGACATGAAAGAAAAGAAGAGGTTAGAAGGCCCTCCCTAAAGATGATACTACTGTAGATGTGGACCGCACCCCAAGAAGAGCTCGTAGATGAATGAACTTACTCTCAATGAAAGGTTTGGTGAAGATGTCTACAACCTACTCCAAAGACTGGCAAAATATCAAGTCAATGACCTAACTATGAATGAGCTCCTGCATGAAATGCATGTGAATCTTTATGTGCTTGGACTGCTGGTGCTGAACCAGATTCTTGCAAATCTGAATGGTACTCTAATTATCACAATAGATGATGGTGGGTTGCCTGATAAGAATGCCAAACTCAGAAAGAATCCCTTGAAGCCAAATAGCCTCAGTAGCTGTGTTAACAACTCCCCTGTACACTGCCTCTATGGATGATATAGCAATATCATTCTACTTTTTTCTAGACCAACTGATAAGCCCAGAACCTAGAGAGAAACTGTAACTAGAAGTGGACTTGTGAGTCTGTGAATCACCAGCCCAGTCTGAATCTGTATATCCAACCAAGTCAACCTTTGTGCCAAATCTATAATGAATCCCATATCTATGTGAAACCTGTATGTAATGCAAAATCCACTTAGCTACTTTCCAATGTATCTCATGGGGTTCTTGCATGAATTTGGAGACAAGTCCCACTGTATATGAAATGTTGGGCCTGGTGTGAGTCAAGTAGATGAGACTACCAACAAGTTGTTGATACCAAGTGGCATCAACCAATGGTGAAGAAAAATCAATCTCAAGATTGACTCTTGATAGAAAGGGAGTCAGAGATGGCTTACAATCAGCCATGTGAAAACGAGCCAATAAGTCAAGAGCATACTTAGGTTGTGCAAGAGAAATCCCTAAATCTGACTATGAGATCTCGATGCCAAGGAAGTAGTGTAATAAACCCAAGTCTGTCATGTCAAATCTATCCTAAAGAGATGCCTTCACCACTACAATAGCTGATGAAGAACTCTCAGTGATCAAAAGGTCATCAACATATAGAACCAAAATTAGAAGCAAATCATTCTGCTACAAGAAGTAGACATTAGGATCAGAATGGCACCTAGTGAAACCCACTATGAGAAGGAAGGAATCCATCTTGGCATACTAAGTCTGAGGGGCCTATTTAAGACCATAGATAGATTTCCTAAGTCTGCATACTAAGGAAGAATCTTGAGATCTCCTCCTCAAGGTCTCTGTGAAGAAAGGCACTCTTCACATCCATCTGATGCACATTCCAAGCATGTGTTATGGCAATAGCCAAGGTGAGTCAAAAAGAAGTCATCTTTGAAATGGGTACAAAGGTCTCTGAGTAGATAATGCCTACCACCTGTGAGAAACCCTTGGTGACCAATCACGCCTTGTACTTATCGACCGACCCATTTCCTGCAAACTTGGTCTGATAAATCCACCTACATCAAACCATCTTTCTTCCCTTAGGAAGTGAAGTCAAATTCCAAGTGTGATTTTTGATTAAGGAAGAATATTCTTCCTCCATAGCACTATCCCACTCAAGCACCCCCGATGCCTCTCGAAAAGTCTATGGATCCAAAATTGAAGCAAAGAAGGCATGTGGATCTCTCTAAAAAATCCCCCCTAGTACGTTTGTCATATGTGGGGTCTCCTGCCCATGTGCCAGCACTCTTAAGTGTCTGTTTGGCCCAAAGTGGCCCAAAAGTGGGTGAGTCAGGTGCTAACTCATCATCCTCTAACTGACTAGAGGTGGATGACACTACATCACTGTCCTCACTATCTGAACTCAAAGAATAAGAAGAAGAAGAAGAAGAAGATGATCTGGCTCAAGAACCTGCTATGGCTAATCTAAATCTGACGAGGAATCATTATGAAGAAGTAGATCCAATGAGAGAGAAGAAGTGTCAAGTGTTGAGTATCTAGGACTCTCCTAAAAATGGACACTTCTCTCGATGAACAACTCATGAGTGACTGGATCTAGAAGGTGATATCCCTTAATACCATCTAGATATCCTACAAAGATGCAAGGCTTGGATTGACATTCCATAGCTTTGCATTTATTCTTCGAAATGCAGGCCATGGCTGGGGATTTGAAAACTCTAAGGTGCTCAACATCAAGTTTCCTTTTATGCCAAGCTTCAAAGGGTGTTATCCCTTTCAAAGCTTTGTGAGGAACCCTATTCTGAATGTAGCAAGCATAACTGATGGCTTCAGCCTAGTCCTGTGGTGCTAGGGATTTGGAGTGAATCATATAGCTACCCATCTCTTTCAAGAACCTATTCTTGCATTCTACAACCCCATTCTGTGAAGGACTATAGGTGACTGTGCGCTATAAATCAATACCCTCTATGGTGCAAACCTACTCAAACCTGATGCTGACATACTCCCCTCCATTATCAGTTCAAAGAACCTTGATGGATTTTTCACTCTATTTCTCAACAAGAGCCTTGAAGTCTAGAAAATGTTCAAACACTTCAAACTTTTGTTTGAGAAAATATATCCAAGTGTACCTAGAGAAAACATCAATGAAAGTGAGGATGTACTTGGCCCTTGTGAAAGATGGTTTGGGAAAGGGTCCCGATACATCATTGTGGACTAACTCCAAAGGTTGTGAAGCCCTCCAAGCTTTGCCTTTGTTAAATTTTGCTTTGGGATGCTTCCCAAGGGAACATGCCTCGCAAAGTCCTTTTGAGAATTAGACATGAGGCAAGCCAATGACCATGTCATTTTTACAAATTTGCTCAAGATAGTGATAGTTAAGGTAGCCAAACTGCTCATGTGACAATTTGCTAACTCTATCTAAGTGAGTCAGCAATGCTGTAGGGGAAGAATCTAATGAAAAATGTGAAAAGGTGTATAACCTAGCTTGGTGATCTGTCCTTCCTACTACCACTGTAGTATCACTATGCAACTCCTTGATAGACACTGAATCTGGTGAAAACTCAACTCTCATGCCCTGACCAATGTGAGTGATTTGGTACACTAATAGGAGATTGGTTGAAAGAGAAGAAACACTTAGAACATTGTTGAATGTTCCTCCTTTCATTTCAACTGACCCTCTCCCTACAATGGAAACTGATGTGTCATCACCCAAACTAATTGAAGTCATGCTACAAGGCTCTAAAGATGAAAACTCAACTAGTGAATAGCCCATGTGGTTAGAAGCACCTGAGTCTATGACCCATGAAGATGTAGAAGTTGTAGTTTCTATAAGGGCCTTGCCATTTTCTTTCTCCTTACCCTTTCCTTTTACCTTAGTAGAATCCTGGGTTGATGAATTCTGCTTGATGGACTGAGGAACACCTATGTTGTTCTTCTCTAGAAGATGAGTTAGGTGATCTATTTGTTTTTTCATACACTTGTGTTCATCATGCCTTGTCTTTTTACAATAGGCACACTTAACCTTCTTTTTATTAGGTTTAGCATTGGAGGATGAAGTCTCAGTGTTGTTTTTGGTAGGATTGGTGTTTTCTTTCTTTTTCTCTTGGTCCTTGTTCTTTTTCTTCTTCTCCTTTGTTGAAGTCTTATCTTTACCATTTCCAGCTATCAAGGCTTGGGGTTGAGTAGACTTCATTGTGCCCATCTGAATTAGCTTATCTTGATCCCTAGTCAAATCGGCAATGAATGAATCCAAAGAAGGCATTTTCCATGCAGTGCCAAGAGCACTTTTAGTGGCATGGAAAGTGGAGACAAAGACTGAACAGCTTGGACCTAACATTTCGAGAATAGAAAGAATAAGTTGATCATCTTTCCTCTCTATCCCACATTCTTTCAATTTCAATCTAAGGGCCTTAATCTTAGTTAAGAAGTCCTGTAGGGTGTCAAAGTTGCTAGGACTTAGACTTATGAGTTCTTTTTTGAGCTCATGACCTCTCATCTCATCAAGCTTACCAAACAAATTTTCTAAGGTGTCCCATATGTAATTAGGAGTTTGGGAGGATTTTAAGTGAAAGAGAAGTTCTGGAGACACATACAAGTTTAGTAACCCAAAGGCTTCATCACTACGGTTGTACCACTTAACCTTTTTAGCATCTATGTTGGGTTTTACTTCTGCACCCATTGTGATCCTATGCAACACTTTGCTTCTAAGAATGATTGGCATTTTAACTTTCCATTCATGATATTTGAAGGGTGTTATGGGTTTAAGTTGAAAATAATCCATTTTTAGCTGAAATTAGGTGAAGTTGTGTTAATTGCAAGTTGTGAATGTATGCAGAAATGAGAATGAAAGTGAAATTTGCAAGTTGTGAAAAGCAATCACACCCACCCCCAAAATATTGAGCCTTCCCCCCAAAATATGCAAGTGCATGCTCAAAATATGTCAGACTCAGCCAAAAATGTGTCTTAGAGCAATCAATGCAAAACTAAATCAAACAGGACATCAGACTTAGTGGAAAATGCGTCTTGAGAGACTCAAATTTTTGGCACTTTATAAACTAGTGCATTTTTGAAAAATAACAATTCTACACTATGGAAAATTTAATTACAAGCACTTTTGCAAAAAATGGCATCCAAAACTGAGCTACTGTTTGTAAGATTTTAAAGTTACAATTTTCTCGTAAACTAGTGTTTTTGCAAAAAAAACACTAAAACATTAAAAAAAATGCCTATTATGGGGAGAGAAAGTGGCTTTCCAACCACTCACTAGATGTGGCATATAATGAAGAATCCAAATGAGGTTTGTGTGAGGGGGAATTGACCTCCTACCAACCTGGGCCTCACCCTTCTTCGTAGATCGAAGATACAAGTTTTAATTGAAAATCCCCAAAATAGAAAACTGTCTAAAATCCTTAATATTTAGTCAAATTGATAGATTTTTGTTTTATCAAGTCAATTTTACACTAAAACAATAAATCAAAGATAGTTTGGATAGATGCCACGTGTCCAAAGGATGCCAAGTAGGGAGGGGTGTGCAAAAATGCACAGTCCAGAATTTTGACTTAGAAAAGACAAAAAAACTAAATGCAGCCTATTGAAACTATATGGCCTAATGTGTGGCAGAAATTAAGCTCAAAAAATAGGTGCATAAGCTGGAAGTATAATAGCAGACACAACAAGAAGTGGCATCCCAAAAAGGAGGGCGTAAATCTGAATTTTTTTGCAAAAAACAACAAAAAAGACAGTAGACCTGCTAGAAAGATGTTGTATGACAAGATGTGACTACAACTTACTAGAACTTGTTGGAAAGGAGGTTGGCACAGAAGTTAAGCCAAAACATGGGTGCTTTGCTAGAAGACTGATGTTGGAGGGTGCTGGAAAGACTGAAATGTGGCAGCAGAAGTGGCATTGAAGCTGATGTTGGTGAAGGACATAAGATTGGCGCTTGGACTAGAAGAGTGCTACTGACCAGAAGAGCTTTGAGTTGCTCCTCCCTCTACTCCCTGAAGTGAAGACAACCAAAAAACACCCAAAGGCCAAGGATTTCTAGGGAAATGATATTGACAGATTTTTTTCATTTTAGACTAAATCTAGAATAAAAAAATAACTCCACTCCTCTTGATTCCAAAATAAGCTAAAAGCATAATCGCACGCAAGATTATCGAGAAAGATCTGATACCATATCAGATTTTTTTTTAGAATATGGATAACATGAGTGCAATGAAGATGTGATCACACAAGATGAACAAGTGCACACGACAAGATGCTAAAGCAATATGAAATTAACACAATAAGAGAAATTGCACAAGACAAAATGGATAAAACCAAAATCTGATTAGCATGAGATGGCCAATGTGAGGAATAAAAATAGGAGAGTACGAAAGTAACTCCTCCACAAAAGGTGGACAAGGCACCCCAAGAATAGAATGTAACTCCTCCATGAAAGGTGGTGACAAGGTGCTAAGAATAGAGAAGTAACTCCCATCAAGGGAGTTACTTATGACATTCTTATGACACCTATGACACATCTATGACACACACCTCCACATAAGCTAGCCTATCCCACAAATTTATTAAAACTCCATGTATGCACAAGAAATACAATTTCCCTAATTAATAAATAGGGAAGTAATCACTTTGGTCATAAAGCAATAGATTGTAGGACGTGTGCAAGACATTTTGGTTGCAACAAGAATATAAGTCCTTATGGGTTAATTTAATATTTGGTATTGAATTCTAACATAATGAGCTAACATGTTGGCCCTTTCTTTCAAGATTTAGGTCTTGCATGCTCACTCAAAGTGCATGGCAAAGGATAGGTTCCCATAGGTTGTGTCACATAGTTTGGATAACTTGTTCATATTATTCTCTTTATATCAATTAAATGAATATTATATAAAATAATAAACATCCCACTTTGATGCTATCTATGTTTCCATGTGTTCTTCTCCTTGCAAGCTAGTAAAAAACTTCTTATCCATAAGGTTAGAATGACCCATATCAACTATTCTTCCAACTGCTCCTACATGTTCCCCTAGACTTCTACTTGTATTCTGAGTCAAGTATCCTTAGGTTCCCTATGACTCATTCTCTTCTAACTGGGTCCTCTTATGTTATTATTTTACTCCATTTTCCTCTTGCATACATTAGGTTCTATGTCATGGTGATTCTACGCTTATCAGATACGCACCATGGTCCTTCTATGACATGATCCTCTTATTTCATGGTCCTCCTACACCATGGTCCTCTTATAATAAAATGGGACAACACTTAGTAAAAATTTTGGGGCCAACATCACCCCACACTATGCTCTTAGTTCATCCTAGACTAAGCCGTGCTAGCATCCTCCAAAAATTTAGGGATTGACTGCTCAAGTTCCTTCTTCAAATTGTCCCAATGAGATAGTCCCTTGAGAACATTTATAGTTATTATTTTTATGGTTACCTTTGATTCTTTTATCTCCTTAGGTTAGTTTAGAGTCTCATTTTCCTTCTTAACATGTATCTCTAGGGACACAATGACATCATTTTGGATGTCTTCAAGTGTAGAGACCTCCTTTTCAACCTATTTTCAGAGGGATACATAATTGACATTCAGTTGTTAATGATGTTTATTGATGGTGTCCTCCATCATCTCTACATCCCAAAAGGATTTTGCATGTTCGGTGTAGTCTTTTATTAAGAGCACAACATTAGCCAACTGCTACCCTTGGGCTTCTTAAGCCTAGATTCAAGCCTCCAAGGCTTTATTTAGGTATGTTAATCATAAAAAAAAGTTGTCCAAAATGGTGATAAGCTCCCCAACTCTTTCTATAGTTATTTTTTAGATGTCAATAGTTATGGTCAACTATTCAGCCAACTCTATGCCCTTGTCGTATGGTATAGGTTTCTATTTACATCATTTGAGTAGTAATTCCACTAGGGTTTCCAACTTTCCTATGATATCCCTCTCAAGGGATACACCATCTACTACCACTAGGTTTTCATTTAAAATTGTTTTACAAAGGTTCAATAACCTTACTTTTACGTATGTGGCCTCTTGGAATTGTTCTTTTAATATGGCCACTTCCTTATTGAGTGCTTATCTTTTTGTCATTTATTTATTATGCATGCCTACAACTTTGTCACGTTTACTTTCGGCTATCCATGCATAAAAATCCAACAAAATATTGTGGTGTGTGATTTCCATCCCTAAATTCAAAAATTCAACACTTTCTAGAAGAGAAAAGATCTTTTGTGGATCTACCCATAATGGTTTTTAAAACATTAGAGCATATAGGCCCAAGGAAAGGCTATGATATAAGAGCTCAAACTTGTGATATTCATTGTACATATCAAGTAGGAAGGACACTTGTTTCCTTGTCTCCATATTTTCCTTCTTAGGGATGAAATGTGGCCAAAGATAGATAATCTTTTTTGAAGGCCCAATTGATAACATTTTTGTGTATTTCATAGTACACCTTCATCATTCCCTTCTAAAGTCCTAGTTAGTTCCTTCCCCTTACTAGGTTCATGCTCTAGGTTGGCCTCTTTTTGTCCATCAGTGACTATCCCAATTTATTTTTCACCATCCCCCTCATCATATTATGTTTCAACATCAAGCAATAATTCATTAGAGGCAACTTTCTCCCATTACACTAGGGAGGGAGTTTTCTCAGAATCCAAATCCAAGATATGGACCTTTAACTCAAGAAATTCTTATTGGGGTGCTTTCCTTAGGGGTTTAACATGGGTAGTTCTTATAGTAGAAGTATTTGGGGGAGATGGTGGAGGAAGAGAAGGTGGGGGTAGAGAAGATGGAGGTAGACATGGAGAAGGTGGTGGAGAAAGAGGGGGAGTAGGCTAATGAGATAAAGGGTGAGGAAGTGAAGAGTGTAGAGGTGTAGAGTTTTAAGGAGATGGATACATGTTAGGGGGATATGGGGATGAATGTGGATGTGGTGAAGGGTGAGGTGGAGGTAGTACAAAGGAATGAGATTTCATAGGTCTAAAGGATTATGCCTTTGTAGTCTTTTGTCATTTATGGGGGGCTTGGTGCCCACTTGTGCTAGCACCAATATCCATCTACTTATTGTTTAGAGGTAGAACTAAAGTAAGTTTATCTTTAGGTTATCTAAAATTTGGGTTTTTTTATGGTACAACATATAAAACAATTTATTAATTTCCTCCCTGACCAATGTTTGTTTGAATTGTATGTTGATTAAGTTTTTTTCCATCTTTTCCACGTAGGACTTCTTACATAGACAAACATATAAATTTTAGAGTGTGTGAATATCTGAGTCTATCCTTTTAGCCTACAGGATGATAGGTTAGGTGTCATATATCTAATTAAGAAAGTCTATAAAGCACCATTTTGAGAAGGCATAAAGTATGTTAAACTATGATGAAATATTTTTGGATGGGTTCATGTAGATTTACATTAAGGAAAAGTTTTGATTTATAGCAAATTGTTCCTATTCTTTGGGGATGAACCACTCATCCCTTATTTCCACCTTCATCCCATCAAACTAGTACCTTAGTTTGATATTTTATAATGGGTTGATGTGACTAAGGAATGTTAATGCCTTATCGCATTCAACAGGGGATTTATGCATGGGAAGATACACCCATTTTAGTGCTTTAGATTTATAATCTGGCATCCCAATTTCATCAAAAACCATTAACAAGAGGAATACCCCACATGAAAATCTTTACTTCAGATCTCCATGGGCCTATTCTACATCTTCAACAATATTTTGGGTAAATTACAGAGCCTAGTTATACTTCAAACCTTTTGAAACTCAATGTGCAATGTAGACATGCACCATGTCAATCTCTTTCCAAATATTGATCCCTCTGATCTTAGTCATTATGATTTGTGCTACAACCTACAGGGTAGGATCTTGCAAGTTATTAATGTGCATGGAGTGGACCTACTTTTGATACATCAATGCCATGATGGCCTTTCTTATCTCCTCAATGTTAACCAAGTTATCAATTATAATCAATCTTGAGCACTATAGTTTTGTGACCCTACTGATTCTTTTAGGAGTGATTTTCATGCTACACCTAGTGAATTAGGTATAGTACACATAGATGCATGAAAGGAGGAAATGAACTACCTCTATGGGCTTACCAAAATAGGGTAGGTTGAATAGTCTGAATAATCATATAGCATCCAACTAGTCAAAGATTATGAAGTCATACACCAATTGGTTCTTGGTGTTGGTGGTCTCCACCCAATAATCATTTTGGAGCTCAATATTATTCATAGATTGGTGTTAATTGGAATCAAAGATGGTACAATTAGATACCTTGGAGATCCAATTATCTATGCACAATACTGCATCTAGGTATTGCATCTCTTCAATTAAAAGAGATGGGGTGGGGATGCTTGATTTTTTTTCACCAAAGATAATTGGACCTTCTTCTCTTTACACATAATACTTTTCTTTCCTTCTTCTATGAACTATTCATATTTTCTTTTTAAACTCTATACTTTTCCTTTTAGGTGTTTTTCTTTTTCTTTTTGGGTCTCTTCCCTAATTGAAACCCAGTCTCTTCCACTCACCTCTTCTTCTTCAGGTATTTTTGTCAAGGTCTCATGTCTCTTGGCCTTTTTCTTAGGCTTTATTACCCTTCAAGGATCCTGAAGTTTAACACTATGTCATCCAACATTTCCAAAGGAATATGTGGTTTTATATTATTAGTTTGCCTTTTTAATCTCAAGCACCCTTTTATGGTGGACCTACAACATGTAACTTTAAAATCTAAAGCTTTCCCAATGAATCAAACTTGGAATCTCTCTTCTCATTCTTGGTAATGATGTACATAGTTTCTAAATATATGCAAAAGATTTTATTGTATTGGATCTATTAGACACTTAATCTTTGACTCTGGTAGTTTCTTGATCTTGGGCTTTGTTAATTCGAAAATGATTACAAAGTAAAGTATGAAACTGGTTGAACTTGCCTATTTATAGGCTCTAAGAGGTGTTTACACTCATTAATGCCTTTCCATCACCCATCACTTCATAGCATTTAATGTAGATATTTAATGGATGCTGCACTTAGATATTTGATTTTTGAAATTAATGTATTAAAGGTATTATTCCATCATGCCATTGGCACATTTTTTCATAGCTATTATTTATGCATTAACGGCACATCATGTTTCATGCCTTTATTTGAAGTGGATAACAATTATGTCCTACACTTTTTTTTTAGGAGGGAGATAACTATCTCTTTTAAATATCTTATTATGGGAACCTTACCCATTTACGCCTTAAATGACTCATGTGCCTTTAGCACTTTGTAATCCCTTAATAGCTTACACACCCATGTAACTCACATGCCTAGGTTACTTTCACATTTTTCATATTTGTTTCTTTTAAACCTAACTTCTTACCCCACACTAAAACATGTCAAGGTCCTACATGAAAGAACAAAAACATAGGAAATACAATTATAAAAAGGGAAATTTGCATGTAACAAAGGAAACATTTTTATTAAAATTACTAAATCTTAAACTAATGGCATTATCCTTATTGATTACAAAAACATCAATTATTTTGAAGCAAAATATGATTTAATTTGGATTCCATTATAGTGCCTAAGAGGGAACTGACCATCCATCCTTTATAGTAGACATGCTCTTATAGGTTTAATGTTATGTATTATAAAAGGGCCATCCTATTGTATGATGATATTTATTTGATGGCATGTGAACTTAGAATCATACAACAAGACCTTCATTATTGGAGAATTTTTTTAATTTTTTATGTGGAAATCATGCCATGCTTTTTTTTCATTTTTCCACATCTTAGATCTAATGAGTGAGGAATCGAGCCTCATCGAGTTTTAATAATGTTTCTAGGTATAATTTTAAAGAGGATTCATTGTCTAGTTATCTTACATGTGTAATACATAGAATTGGTACCAATAACTCTACTAGTACAACTACTTCTTTTACATACACCAAGTTGAATGGCATGATTCTATTTAGGCAATTTTAGTTTGTTTGATATCCCATATAACTATAGACAACCTATCATCCCAATCCATTTGGCCAATAATACACATATTTATCAAAGTGGTACCAAGGATTTTGTTGAAAGCTTCAGTAGTTTTATTGGCTTGTAGGTGATATGCTATTGTTTTCTAGTGTTTGATTATGAACTTGGCCAGTAGGATGTGAAATGTTTCATTCAAAAATTGGGTTCTATGATCATTATAGAAACATAAAGCTCATCCAAACCATGTTGTTATATTATCCTTAATGAACCTCATATTAGTAGCAATAGTACATTCATTTGTTGGCATGGCTTTAGCCCAGCATGTAAGATAGTCAGTTATTGTAATCATATACTAAGAACATGTCCATCATCATTATAGAGTGATGGGACCAAGAAAATAAATATCCAATTTTTGAAATGGTTCCTAATAAGGGTTGGGTCATAGAGGCATAACATCTCTCTAATTAGGTTTTCGTACATTTTTACATATGTCACATTGCTTAATATATTCTTTAACATCTTGGAAGATAGTTGGCCACCATAATCTAGCTAACATAACCTTCCATGTAGTAGCTTCTCCATCATAGTATCCACCAAAAATACCTTCATGAAATTCAAAACATACCTCGAATGTCTCATGTTACATTACACAATGTAGAATAATTTCATCATGAACCATTTTGTAAAGATTACCTACTATAATCTAAAAGGGTGTGGCATGACCCATGACTTGTTTCTTGTCTTGTGGGGTGAGACAGTCAAGCATAAAACCAATGGTAAAGAATGCGATAATGTCTTCCAATTATTTGGGTACTCATGTAATGTGAAAAATATCTACATTAGGAAGATCATCCTCTATGGTGCACGATGGTTCTCCATTCTCAATTCATGATAGGTGGTTACATCCATAGTTGGCTTTCACAAGTTTCACCATCATTGAAAAATGGAATTATTGGAACAAAACAATCAAATGATAGATTCATCCATGTAGTACATGTTTATTGATAAGGTATTTCAAAGCTTCATGATATATATATATATAATAAAAAGAGTGGCTAATAGGTATTGTATGAACTTTTGTAAAGCATAAACCATTTACAATGCCTCATGCTACATTATGGTATAGTTTATTTTATATGGTGTGACATTTTTCCTAGAAAATTAGATTAGGTGATATAAGTGACATTCACCTAATTATGAAAGTATCATACCAATGACCATACCATATGCATCAATATGGCCATGAAATAGATTTGTCCAATCAGGGAATTGGAGAGTAGGAGCAATGACCATATTTTCCTTGAGTGTTTCAAAGGCCTCCTTACAAGAGCAAGTCATATGAAATGCTCATTCTACTTTAGAATTTCTTTTAGGGGCATGAAAATATTTGCATAACTATGAATGAACTTTATATAATACCCCATATGGCCCAGAAAGAAATGGACCTCATGTTGAGTCTTGGGCACTAGAAGGTGAAGAACAGTAGATACCTTCACTGGGTCTACTAGGACTCCTTCATTAAAAATTATATGCCCTAAGAGCACACCAAAGGTGTCAAAATAGGTACTTCTTTAAGTTTAGTGAGATTTATAAGACCCAAAAATGCTCAAGTATAAGTCTAAGGTTAGTGGAATGGTTCTTGACCAAACCTTATACCGCCCAATTATCCAAATAGACATGGAGGAAGTTATGGATGAAGTCCTTAAAGGCTTCAAATGCTATTCATGAAATAACTACTAGGGAATTTTTCAACCTGAAGGGCATAATAGTATAGGTAAATGATCCCCATTAAGTAGTGAACATTATCTTGAGATGGTCTTCTTCATCTATTTGGACATGATGGTACCCTGACAATCCATCTATGAAGGAGTACAATTCAAAAACAACACCTTCAAGGTTTTCCTTCATGAATGCTATTGGGAAGGGATCTATTACATAGGATGCAATGATCACTTGATAGTCCACATAGATACATATGCATCCATATTTTTTAATACTAATTACCATGGGACTAACCCACTCAAATTTAACAATGGGAGAGATTAATTTGGTGCATAAAATACTATTAATCTCATCTTTAACATACACCCAAACATTAGGATTCATCTTTTATGGGCATTATTTCACTGGTTGAGTGCCATCAACTAGATTGTTATGCATCTTCCCCAAGGATAGGTGGAATCCATTCATTTCACTGTAGTTCTTTGGGGAAAAATCCTGATATTCTTTTAGCAATTCATAGATTTTTGTAATTTCTATGGTTGTCCAATAGTTTCTTGTCATAGTCAACTTTTATTTTTGGTTTGAACTGATATTATGCTAAATAGTTTGAATAGGCCAATGATAGGCGTTGTCCATATCAACACCTATATCTTAAATAGTTATTATGCCAATGTCTATAGGAATATCTAAATGTTTGGATAATGGGTTGAGTGGAGTGCATCCTTTTCCTTCTTCCACTTTTAATACAACATTTTGGTTTCCCAAATGAATTTATTCACAATAGTTCAGTCCAAGGACTAGTGTGCGTATAAGTACTTGGTGTATAGATGGTCTATGTAATAAGTGTAGGGACTCCTCAAGGTCTTAATTAATAATCCTTAGATGTTAGCTAATGGGAGATGGGTCCCCTACTAATGCTTCACATATGGATTGGAGGGTGAGGCACAAATCCTTTCTTGGTGAATAATAAGATTGTGTTGAACTCATTATATTCTTTAGTAGATGTCAAAACATGGTACCCATGTGTCACTCTACATGAATGTATCATACTCATTCCCAAGTTCATATAGTTCCATAGAATGCATGTACGCATAGATATTTTGGTAAGTAGGACTCATCATTTCACCACATTATTTCGCAACATTCGATGTGTGGCTTAGGGGCTTATATTCCACTCTAGGTTATTACTCCATTTACATTGTTATCATGATTAAATTGGTGTTGTAAGGCTAAATATACATGATTCTATTGGAGGAGTCATTAATAATGGGTTTGCCACCATTGTGTAGTTGTACCATCAAAGGGATGAACCAAAGATCAAAAATTATCTTCATTAGTATGGTAAAATTCTTCAAGGTGATGGATGAAGTCTCAGGATTCCATCTACCAGTGGAACCTTGGAGCCTCATCAAGTCTTTCACGTGGTGTCTCTATGATAGGTCCAATCATGACTTGGATAGTGATAAGGCAAATAAACCTATGTCATTTGTTAAACTAGTGTGACACATTCTCTTGGCTATTGATGGGATCATACACTCTATGAATGAGGTCATAGTCACCATGAACCCAAAAATTACATTCATTGCTTGTAGTGTTAAAGATAGACTGAGTGTCAAATGATCAAATAATTCCATCTTGTGTGGGATCTCATTACTCATCATTCCTTTTAATAATGTTATATATATGGTTTATATATTCATCAACATGGATAGGGTCTATGTAAGGGGGACCTTTTTCTTGATTAAATGGTATTACAACATGTTGATTGGTGTTTTAAAAGCTAATGTAATGCTTCTTGAAGCTTAAGTCTAAATTTTTATCATAACACCAAGTTCTTCTAATAGAGCTAGGTAATCATCAACTTTAGCTATCTCTAGAACCTCAAAATATAATTTGAATGGTAATCCAAGTATCTCAACTATGGCATTCTTAAGGACCCCAATACGGTGCACACAAGTCTTACTTGCCATGAATAAGACTTAAGGTGAAGGCTATAATTCTAGAATATACATTTTGTGACAAAATCCTTGGTGAGGACATTAACTTTTGTTCTATTATTTACTAATATGTCCTAGATCACCCATCCATTTATGCCCACATTAACCAATATTTCTATATCTTCAAGGGGAGTAAAAGAATCAGAAGTGTCCTATTGCTGAGCATAATTTAAATAGTGATCTTAATTTTTTATAGTAACATTAGTGTGAACCTCATTTGGTATTTGGGATTGAATCTTAAGCCAATCACTGAGCTATGGGATGCTATCCTCATCCAACATATGCTTACATAATTCCTAGACGTCATTTCATGTCATAGGTCAAGGTTTAGCTTCCCTTTCGATAGTAGCACACTATGTTACATCCTTGTCCTTGAGGAACTAAATCTCTCCATAAAGTTATTGTATGAGTACCATCATATCTTGGAGGACATATTTTTACTATTGAATATCAAGATACTTTATAGCTTTTGGTTCTTCCTATTGCACTTTCTTGATAGGTTTAGTTGTTGATTGGGTTTAACCCCTAGTATAAATGATAATGTTTACCTATTGAACTATAAGGATGGTTGGGCATGTGTGACACTATGGTTTATCAATTTAAATCATATCAACACCCTATTCATTTATATCCTTGGTTATATCCACATATAATTAAGGATGCTCTTCTAATTGGTGGTCCTTTTTTATAGAAATCACACATTAGGTAATCTAGGTAGTCCCTTTAATAGTGATCTAGAGACCCACTTTTGTAAAATGTCCTATGTGGAAAATGACCACCTCCTCATCCTTGTCATCTTCTTCATCCATGGTAGCCATAATTGTCTTGAGTATTTTCTACTGAGGTTTGGCACATGCCACATGCTCTAGCTTCATGAATTTCACTAATCAAATGACAATCATTAGTATCATGAGTGTAGGCATCATAAATCTTGAAATAGTCACACAACCTAGTATGCATATCTTGCTACTAAAGAGGATAAGAGCATAAATAATGTTCCTCGTGATATATTTTAAATTTTTTTCTAAATACTACAAGGATTTTCTTATGTGGATAATTACTTTGTGTATTCCCTTCAGATTCATAGTCAGTACACTAAACACCATTGTATATTTCATGTGTATTTTTGGCCATCCATTTATCAAATTATGATTCCATGGAAGATATATATGCTTCCAACCACCTAAACATAGAGTCTAGATTCCAAAATCTTGTGTACTCTAGTGAACATTCATTGAGACAAGATTTCTCAGAAAGGTAGTAACAATCCACCCATAAACCATTATGCATGTTGAGTAACATTGATTTCAAATGATAGTTTTGAAATAAAATTTTTGAACGTTGCATCATACTCATGCACACTTTTGATAAGTCCTTTTTTTATCTCCTTAAATTTTGTTATGCTTTATTTCTCAAAGCAAATAATGTCAAATTCATTTAGGAAGGCTATTTTGCATTGATAAAAGTCAACCACCACTTGCTGAGGGTTGAACTTCTAGTACCACTTATGTACATGCTACAATCCCTCCAAATTAGTATACTTCAACATGAGAGGTGATAATTCAATCCCTCCGAATTAGTTTTAATTTGTATACATGCTCTATTACATTCTCCACTCCTTGGTATTTAGGTAAGTGTAGTGTCATCTCATAGTAAACTATCACTGATGGAGGAACTTGAATGGGTTATTTTTGGGAAGGTCCAACTCTAATACCTTGAGGAGGAATTCCACTTCCTCTTGTGCCTCTTCCTAGTCCTCCTCTAATGCATCAATTAGTAGTACTCATGGTATGTAACATAATATCCAGTTGGTTAACTAAGTTGGTGCATATATTCTAGCCTTGAAGGCCACATCCACTAGGAAACACCAGTTAAATGACATAGAATTCCATTGAAGAGGGAAATATATTATTAATTTTAAATGAACATCAAAAGACTTAGTTTCAGTATCCCTTACAAATTGAACTTCTAATTCTAAACTATCTATATCTTAATGTTTTATGTGTACTTCATCTATCGTTAAAACATGAGTGCGCACTATGGTGAGGGATCTTGGTTAGTTCAACCTTGGTTCCTTAGTTCCTTCTATATATTATTTATCCTTCATAGGATACAAGTGGCATATAACACAAATCAAAAGTGATGGTGTCCTTATGTGTTTATAATTATTTTCAGCTCCTAATAGCACTCGTTGAGTTCTTTTAGTCTCTTCCCACATCATTAACTCCCATAATATTTTACTGAGCTTCATCATACTTACATTTCAATAATGCATACTAGTTGGCTATCATTTTGAAACCATGATGTTCTACCAGATCCTAATCTCCCTTCACAAACGTGTGGATGATTCATAAGAGGATTTAGCTCTCCATTGGTATAGTTTCTAGTCTAAGATTAATAAATAACTTCTTAATTTCAAAAACAAAAAGATTAAGATGATGACCACATGGTTCTAAAAGGAACTAGAACTTGGATTATTTATGGCATGAATAATAGTTTCAATTTACTCTAGTATGTATTTATTTATAAATCCTTTTCATTAAAATTTGACTACTTGCATTCATGGGGTTCCAAGTCATGTTAAAGCTCTTTGCCATTCTAGCATCCAATACTTTCTCCCCCCAAGATTCCTTGATTATCATTTAGAATATGTTATCAACCAAGAATATATATAAACTATGACCTCTAAAAAATAAGGTTTCATACAATAGACTATAGATATTCTGCTCTATGCATTGCTATGTCAAGATTCTTAGCTCAAGATAAGGAACTGCAAAATTATCTTCAATACTGGTAACCCATTATTATATATTCTCCAACATAAAATGATCAAACATTATCACATGAATGTGATTCAAGTGCTTCATATCCTAGTAATGGAACCAAAATGTTGGATTATTTTAGTTAATTCTAGCTCCAGTGCTGAAGTCTAACCTAATGAGTTAGTACATTGGCCCTTTGATGCAATATTTAGGTCTTTTACACTCACCTAAATCACATGTCAAAGGATTAGGTCCCATAGGTTTTTTCACATAGTTTAGATAACTTGTTCATATTCTTATTTATATACCAATTAAACAAAGATTATATAAAAGTATAAACATACTACTTTGATCCTATGAGTTCTAGCTTCAGTTAATACCATCATGCAGATTATAGTCATCATATACTAGTATTGAGTGCCTCAAAAAGAAAATAAATAAGTTATGTCATATAAAAGTAAACACTTAGTTCATACCAATATTAATAATTACACAAATTGAAATAACCTACTATCTCATATATTAAGCTGAAATATCCATCACAATATCATTCCAGAATTCATCCATCCATTCATCCATCTATTGTCTTATAATGATTTACAACAGGTGTATTTATACTTTTTTTACTTCAACAAAGGGTTTTAAATCATTAATGGATTGAGGAGTTACCCAAAAAAGTCTCAATAGACTGAGAGTCATGGCACTTAAAAATTAGTTCTTCCTAAATATCTAGGACTCTACACCCCTATAACCTCACTTTATGCTATATTTGTTTCCATGTGTTCCTCTCCTTGTGGGTTGGTACATAAATTCCTATCCATAAGGTTGAAGTAACCCATATGAACTATTCTTCTAACTAATCTTGCTTTCCATGCATTTCCCTAGCCTTCTACTTTCATTCTGAGTACTACATCCTTGACTCTTTATGACTCATTCTCTTCTAAATGGGTCCTCTCATGTTGGTTCCTTCACTCTATTGTCATATTTTACCCCTTAGGTTTCATGTCATGGTTCTTTTACACCTATCATATATGTGTCATGGTCCTTTCATACCATGGTCCTCTTGTGCCATGGTCCTCCCAAGACAAAATGGGACAACACTTAGTCAAATTTTTTGGGCCAACATGGTTGGAGAGAAGAACGAGAAATATGATTAGGACAAATTTGATGTTCTAGAATAGGAATATGAAAAATTAAATAAACTTGGATGTCTATTGAATAATCACTTTTGCACGATGTGGTTCAAATTCATGATCAATTGTTTGATCTACTAATCTTGTGCATTATTTTAAAATGATCAAATGTGACATAATGATAGTTAATATCCATTTACTATTATATATAAGATTGTAAATAAGTTTATTGGAGGATTTTGATATTCATTTCCTACAATATTGGATGATAACATATTATTGGGCCATTTGTTTTATTTTTGTTTGGATCACTAGAAGCTTTCACAATCACTCTATAGGAGGGATTTGAATATGAATTAAATCAAAATATCTAAGTAATAGTACTTAAGTGTAAAAATAAATAATTTAACTTAAGAATTGAGGTATTTGGAAAGTAAGAGTTAACATTCGAGCAACTAGAGATAATCTAGATGGATGTAGATGATGTCAAAATTCCTAGATTTGATCAAATTCAAGGAGATCAAATGATAAAATAACAAGTCCTTATGAAAATATAGGGAAGAGTAGAAATACAATCATTTAGTTATGATGATGTTGAGGAAAATGACATGTATGTTTCCCATGATTTATTTGTGTATGGAAGTACAATGAACGTCCATTTTTCATTGATGTTAAAGGGGGAGAATTAATGAAAGGGGGAGCAAAGACAGAGAACTACAAAAAAGGGGAGTTTCTATATATATTCATCATTAATGACAAATTGGGAGATTGATGAAATATTATAATTTAAGTCAAATGACTTGTAATTGATGTCAATAGAATCACCAATGGAAATGTCAATGGAATTGTCAATAGAATTGTCAATGACATTATCAATGGAAATATTAGTGAATTATCAATGGACACATCTTTTTGTGAAGAGCTTCCTTATTTATGGGATGCCTCCTTTGTAAATATAATTTAAATTCTTTATAACGTAGATAGAAGGTTTAAAAATATATGGAAATAATTCTTTCTATCATTCAAGGATAAGCGGATTTTTATGGAGAAGAATAAGAGGAAGTTGAATTTGCCATCATTCCTTGATGAAGCACCAATACTAAGATGGATCATTATTTTTTTATAACTTGGCACCTCATAAATAATACATTGGTGTCTCTTTCTAATATGGTGCTTAGTAATGGGGATCAATGTCTCTAGTAGATTGGGGCATAGAAATTATTTATCAGTGGGGATTGGTGTCTCTAGTGGGTTGGTGACTATAAATTATTTAGCGACTTGGATTTTTGTATGTAGTAGGTTGGTTCCTATCAAGTTTTTAAACAAATAATTATTTATGGGTGGATTTAGATAGTATATCCAACTAGACCCTTTATATGTGGTTTTATCTTGAAAGGGTTTCTACGTAAATATTTTGTTCTTCTTGTATTATTAATAGTTAATGTTGTGTCATTGATATTATTTTGATTATCAACTTGAAAAATTAAAATATTTACTTATACTAATTTATACCTTCTCTCAATATAAACATGTGCTCAATAATTTGTATCAAAGTGATTTATTTCAAAAATAGTCTAACTGCTACAAGGTAGATCTAAAGAGCACGTATGGCTGGTCAAGAAGGATTTTCCTCAAACATGCCTCCATTTTATTATGGTACAATATATGGATTCTAAACCATAAGGATACAAACTTACCTAATGCCTCTTGTATTTGATATTTGGCAATCAGTTATGAGTACATATTTATCTCCATCATCTCTTCTAACAGATCTAGCAGGAAAGAAGCCGAGCGAAAATCAAGCAAAATCTATGATTACAATTTTTTGTGGTCTATCAAAATTAGTGTTTATCAAATCAATTCACTATGAATCAACAAAAGATATTTTGGATAATATAAAGAACATATATGTAGGATAGAACAATGTAAAGAAAGCTAAGCTTCAAACACATATAAGACAATCTAAAAGTTTGAAAATGAAGGATGAATAAAACATTGTAGCCTATCCACTTCATGTGGATGAAATTTTAAATACAATAAAATAACTTGTTGAAAAATTTGAAGAGCCAATAATCATGTAAAGGGTACTAAGGTAACTTCCCTTAAGATTTGATGTAAAAGTTTTAGCCACTGAGGAAATGAAGGACTTGGATAAAATAACTATGGATGAATTACATGGGATCCTCATGGCATATTAAATGAGGACCAAAAAGGATAAATCATCTAAACTAGAGGAAAGATTCAAAGCCTTAAATAAAATGAATAATAAAGAGCTCAACCAAAGAGGTAATTCTATTAATGAATCAAATGAGGTAGAAGCTCATTTTGTGAAAATGATGAAGAAATGATTTGACAGAAATAAAGGTATGTCACCTTTTAAATTCTTTAATTGTGGGAATGTAGGACATTTTATGGCCAAATTCCCATATGCATAAAATGAAAATAGTGATGAGGAATAATATCATAATATAAATAAAGGGCAAAAACAATGCAAACTTGAGAAAAGGAAGAGATTTCACAAGCACAAGAAAATCCTTTATTCTAAAGAGGCAAGTATTTCATCTAAAGATAGTTTCTCCACTAGTGATAAAAAAGAGATTTTATTCATGTAAATCGAAATAAAATATGATATATTAGAAATTAAAGACAAATAAAAAGAAGAAAATTATTCATAAAGGGAAGAGAATGCCGAAATAGATGGAGAATTAGATTTGGAAGAACTCTTCTATGTCATAAGTAAAATCGAGAAACATAAGAAGAATTTGAAAAAAAAATTATAGCTTCAAGAGGAATGTGAATCTAAGGCAAAAATGTCCTCAAATTATTGAGGAATCAAAAAATATGATCATCAACCTCAAGATTTAGCTTGAAGAATCAAAAAGGATTGAAGAGGAGGTGAGAATTCAATTAAACAAAAAGGAAAAAAACTTTTGAGAGGATGGGGTCTGAAATTGTTTCTTTGAGAAAGGAACTAGATAAAAACGACCACTAAGATAAACATAAGCCTAAAATTTAAGAAGATTAAAAAAATATTAGATGATATCATAAATGGGTAGAGGTCACCATTTATAAATACTAATATTGGATATAAATAAATTCAGATGGCCATCTAAGAAGATCACAAAGAGCCACCAAAGAAGGCCAATAAAGAAAAGACAAAAAGCTATGTAGATGTTCTCAAAATTACTTTCATCAAGACGAAAGAGAATCAAGTCCCACTATAAAAAATAAATCCTCCAAAAGCTAACAACGAAAAATTTATAAAGTCCTTTCCTCCAAGGTAAGCACACATGATCAAGTTACAACATTATTTCTTTGGTTATTACTTTTCATGTAATCACTTTGGTCATAAACTAATAGACTATATGACATGAGCAAGACATTTTGATTGGAGCAAGAATATAATTCCTAAAGGGTTTTCAAATAGGAATTATAATTCATTTGATCTATTATAAGATTACAATGTCATATGCTATAAGTTAAACAACTATGGGCATACATCATGCATTTGTAAAAGTGGTTTTGTAAAACTTCCTAGGCAGAATAAGAAAGTGGAAGCCATGAATAAAGAAAAGGAAGAAAATTCGAAACTATGGAAAAAGAAGAAGGAGAAATAAAATAATGAGAGACATATGTTTGTCTAAACTTCATTTCATGCATAAGAGGTATCACTAATATCATAATAAGTATAAATATAGGGGAGCTAAATATAATCCATAGGGATGTAGACAATGTCAAAAAATACAAGATTTGATCAAATTCAATGAGATAAAATTAGAAAAGAAGAAGTCCTTATGAAAAAGGATAGGGAAGAGAATAAATAAAACCATTAAGTTATGGGTATATTAAATAATATGACATAGATCTTTCCCATGATTTATTTTTTGATGGAAGTATAATGAACATCCCTTTGATATTGATGTGAAAGGGGAAGAATTTATGAAAGGGGGAGAAAAAAAGGAGAACTAAGGAAAGGGAAAGTTTACATAGAGATTTTCAATCAATGAGAAATATTATCATTGCTATAAAATTAATTATAATTGATGTCAACATAATTGCCAACAGAAATGTCAAAGAAATTGTCAATAGAATTGTCAACAAAAAAATCAATGGAATTATCAACAAATGACAACATAATTTTAAATTAAAATTTCAATGAAAATATGTTTTGGTGAATAAATGCCTCTTGGAAAGAACCCCTCCTTTGTAAATAGACTTTTAATGCTATATAAGGTGGATATAAGGTTGTGATATATACGGAACTAATTATTTATATCATTCAAGTATAAGTATATATTTATGGAAAAGAAGAAGAGGAAATTAAATTTTCCATCATTCATTGATGAAAAAATAATACTAAGGTGGAAGATTGTTTCATTAGAGGTCAGTGCCTCAGAAATAAGAGATTGGTGTCTCTTGATAATTTGTTTTTAAGTAGTGGGAATTGGTGTGTCTAGTAGGTTGGTGCCTACAAATTGTTTAGTAGTGAAGATTGTTGTCTCTAGTGAGTTGGTGCCTAAACTTTTTTTAATGATAGGGATTGGTATCTCTTGTAGGTTGGTTACTAAATTTTTTTATGAAGAATTTTATTTTTCTCTCGATTTGGATAGTAGATTGAAGTAGTTCTTTTCTATATGGTTTTATCCTGAAAGGGTTTCCACATGATTCTTGTGCTTATTGAGAATTGAAGGAGCCAAAAACAAGAATTCAGTGCATAGATATTTTAAATCACATAAATAATATTTTATATACAATATTATATAATTTGAACATACTTAAGTATATATAGGATAATGTTTCCTATAATAAGGGATTCTAGATCCCTACAGAATATCTCAACCCAAATAGCCAAATAACGCCAACAACATATGTTTGCAATATTGGTATAACAATATTATGACCACTTAACAAACTAATTTACTATTTACCTCTTGGTGAATATCAAGATATTAATATATACCTTTTGGTAAATACCTCAAATATACACAATGTAAAAGCTAGATTTCCTAACATTTCCCTCA
>JARHVA010011164.1:55000-57500 GCA_037957365.1 Torreya grandis
TTGAGATGTTAAAATAAATTGATATAGTCACCATGAAAGGATAACATATGACACTAATTCATGACTCTCAAAAAGACCTTTTACAAAGGTTATATGACTTAAGTACTAGTTTTGAATAGACCTTGAGCAAGGGTGGTTAAATAGCCCAAAATACCCTTATAGACTATTCCAACATTTCCATTTAGGGATCCATTAGATTTATACTCATGAATAGTATTATTTCTCTACTGGAGTGTATCCATTAAATTTATTATGTAAAAATGAATTGGTAATGAAATGATATTTTGACTGAGATGATTCATAGGATCATTTAAGGCATTCAAGTTTTAACAACATTATTATACATAAATCCCATACTAGTGTAAATGGTCCACTCACTCATTTAAGTGTACTTAAATATCTTATTGATATTATTAAAATTATATCTTGTGCCAACCTTAAGCATATGTATTGGTATTCAAATACCAATAACCTTAGTATGTATCACTATTTCTTAATTATTTTCATCTCTATATTTTTATCAAAAGATAACCTTTATGATCTTCAATAGTGTACTCAATCTGAAGATTGTGATCTACCTTTAAAAAAAATTCTTTATCAAATTATAAAGAAAATAATAAAAATTATCACTTATTGAAAATTTTTAGGAGGATATTATATATGTTTTTAACTTTAACTTTTTATTAGATGATGAAGAAATTCAATATCAAAACTCAGATGATAGTCTCAATCCTTATTGGTCTATTAGGCCTAATTCTACCCCTTAAGGGCCCATAAAAAAATTAAATGTGAAATCATTTTATTAACTCTTTATATAGGTTTAAATTAATGGTTAACAATATATACACCTTTATACAAGGTCAAATACTTCAATTCCTAAGCAAAATTGATTCAATTTTTTTTCTACCTTATCTCAATGAAAAGCTATAGGTAGTCTTATGCATAGTCCTCTATAAATTATGTTTCATAGTTACTTGAATGATTTCTTTAAATTTTATATACCATATAAAATAATGAGAAAACAATTCCTATTATTGGTTTCTCAAGGATTAAACTCAATGGCAATATTACTTGTTTAGGTCTCTACAAGCCTAATTTGTCTCCTTCAAAGGGTCTTGATTAAATAAAATCATGAAATGACTTGGATAAATTTAATAAATTGTTTAAAAGTGATCTAAAATCACTAAAATACCTTCATATTGAGCTTGAATCCAAATAACAAATCAAAATAATCAAATTTTCTCCATTTTTAGCCTTCTTAGTAGTCACCTACAGGTATGCTAGAACACAATATTTTATAACCAGATTTTTAGATATAATTTTAACCTAAAAATTATTTAATTATTTCCCAAAAAACTTATATCAACTACTAATAAAGTTTATAGTATTTTCATTAGTTATAATTTTAGCTATGGAAAGTTTTGTGCTAAAAATCTTTTTATAGGGTCTCTTAGAAAACTCAAAGCCTAAGAACTACTAAAAATTTGTTCATAATGTCTAGGGGATTTCTAATATTTATAAAAAATTTAATATGTATTAATAACCTTATCTAAAATTACCAATCTTACAACCAAGATCATCCAACTTTTCTCATGTGCTATAGGTGACTATGAAAGACTGTAGTTGTGTAAAAATAGAGTTTTGGTAGGTTTCAACAGTGAGAACTTGGAATCAAGACCAAAAAAACTAAAAAATTAGTTTGATATCATTCACAAATATAAAAAATATATGAGTAAAACATGATTAAAAAAAATCATTTTGTTTGCAATAAAATCACACTTTTCTTTATACATAGATCCCTATTTTGCATTGGCAGGTTATCAAAACAACACAATCATGAAATTTTTGATCCTTTTATTCATGTTATAGACTTAAAATTCATTCATTCTTGGTTGTTTTATAAATTTTCTAATGGAGGAAGACAAATCCAATCTTATAATGGCCTAACTTGGCCCAAGATTCTCACTCAACCAGCTATCCTCAAGATAGTAAATGTCCAATTTTGAGTAATCTTTTAGTTATGTTAACTTTATTTGGTTTTTCAAATAACTTAAATTAATTAGACTTGGATGAAACCATATACACATTATAATTCCATGAAAAATTATCATTTAACTTGCATAATTTCAATCTCTTCACATATTTACAAGAAATACATTAAAACATTTAAATTTTGCTTTTGGCAAGAAAACTAATCAAAAAATTTAAATGACCTATAAATAAACTTATAGGACCTTTAGCAAGGCATAAACTGATTTATTTTAGTATATAATACTCTAATAAATCTTGACACCACCATTTCATCATACTTTCAATGATGTTCTTGTGTCACATACATTTCAACAATATTCATCAGACTGCAAGGTATATTTTTAATGCTCAAGAAAACTTTAAGGCATAAAATAATGTGAAAATATAATATAATATATAATAAATGACAAAAAAATCCAAAACCTTAAATTAATGATAATATTTAAAAAGTGAAATCTTAAACAATATA
>JARHVA010011164.1:62500-72500 GCA_037957365.1 Torreya grandis
CACTTGGCCTTGAAAACTTGAATAAAATTATAAACAAAGATGAAAAACCCACTGATATGCCATTATAATTATGGGAGGACTTGACATAAGGAATGAATCAAATAGATACAATGATTGAGAGGCACCAATAAAGGGTATGGTCAGCTCCTTATCACTTATGGTTGTACCTAAAAAAGGTGAGAAGACCTAAGGGGTAGTTTTATCACATGGATTAATTCTAAAATTTAACTTCCATGGGGATTTTTGGCATAATGAAACACAAATCTGACAAAGGCACAAACAAACTTGTTCACTCCACCTAGGAAGGATTGTCATATGGGATGAACAAATACACTAGGTAATACACAAACTAATGAAGAAAGATGGGCTTGTGCATGCAACACTAATCCTAATGGATTTTAAAGAAGAGGGAGTTGAATGGAAGATGAAAATGTTAGTTTCTAAGGCACAAAATGTAGACACATTTTAACTAAGTAAGATTCATGCATCTATAGGAAAATAACACTAAACATATGAATCAAGGGGTATTATTTGTATCGTAGGACAAGGTAAGATAAATTAGATAGTCTCAAAAAATAGTGGTTTGTTGGTGGTTTTATAATAATAGGGTTTCTTTCAACATTCATGAAATTATTCCTTTGCAAAGATGTAGAAAAACTCAAATGCAAGATAATGGGGATTATGAGGAGTGATTAGCATTTATTGGTGCTAATAAAATGAAATACCCAAATGATCCTCAAAATAATAGAATACAAATTGAAACCAAAATCTCATATACCTTTTCCCACTAAACTCATAAACCTAACATGCCCTAAAAAGTTATTCAACAACATATTTTCAAACTAAATAGTAGTAAGGGCTTATGCTCAAAATGATAACCAATAATGAAAATTGAACCAGATATCTAATTAGTCAACATTTGAAAAACATAGTATTGCACTTCATCAACAAGAAAAGTGAAGAACCACAAGTATTCTCATTAACTAGAAAAAAAACCTTACATACATTAGTGTTTTAAAATTCCACCATTGGGACAATCATGGTTTATTTTCTCCATGTTAGATAGGGGAGACATATTACAATTCCTCTTAGATCTTGATAATGGATATACAACTATAAACACCTTAGTAAGATGGACAACATGCACACATAGTAGTGATCCCAAAATTTTTAAGAAAATATACTTATGAAAAATAAAGGCAAATAACAACAACCTTAGAATAGACAACCTCTCTATTTATACATTTTCACCACTTTACAAATCTTGTAATGTGGGTTATAATTTTTAATATTGTAAAATTTCATAACATCAATATAATTTCTAATAACATGCTCTTAACTATAAAATATTCCTTGCCATACCTAGAATCTTCATCCATTTGCAAGAAAAATCATTGTTCTAACTGCCTCTACAAGGAATGATGAAGATTTGCAATAAAAAATTTTGATTTCTTGGCTAGAGATGCACTTCACATGAGATGGAAGGAGAATATTCACCTTGGAGGCTAGAAAAACTCTTTGTCTTCTTTTACAACTAGCTGGAGATTCCTTTTGACCACTCATTACCATAGCTGAAATTTTTTGGATAACAACCCTTCCTTCTATGCATGTCAAATAATAATCCAAATCTTGCAATGATGGCATTTGAACACACTAGACCCATGGCTACTTGATAAATCTTCTTTGGAGTGGCCCACCTTGATCTTTAAAACATACAATATTTCTCCCATTGAGATATTTGAACATGTAAAGCAAATGAAAATTCAAAACTTAGGTTATTTTACCTTTTTGATTTTTAGCTCTAACTTGCATTTTCACATTTGATTTTTTCAATTTTCTTTTTCAAATTTACTTTTAATGGTTAACTCCACATTTTTAATGCATAAATGCATTAATTTTCACTTTTTAAACTTTTGGGGAAATTCTAGTCACTTGTGTAAATTTGTAATTTACCTTTGTTTTGGGGAAATTTGGAACTCAATTATAGTTTTGCAATTAGAAAATTGCAAAATTGTAAATTGTAGAATTATAGTTCATAATTATAGTTCCCCTAGAAAGTTACCCTTGATAAATGGGAACTCCAGCTATAATTTGAAATTGACAAATTTGCAAAATAGTAAATTACAGTTGGATTTCCCATTTACATTTAAAGGTTCTTGTATGGAAATGGGAACTCCAACTACAATTTATAATTTTCAAAATTGCAAAATTGAAAATTACACTTGGAGTTTTAAATTCCTTGAAAAGCTTCCTTTAGGGAAATGGGAAATGTAGTTGTCATTTAAAATTTTCAAAACTACAAAATTGTAAATTGCACTTAGAGTTCCCATTTCATTAAAAGGCTTCCTTTAGATAAATGAGAACTCTAACTACAATTTGAAAATTTGTAAAATTGTAGATGGTCTTGAAATTTCCCATTTGTGCTAGGACCACATGTTGACTGGTGTTGGCTACGGATTTGGGATACCCAACTATAATCAAATTTTTGTACAAATGTAATATTACAAAATTGCATTTCTTCTCAAGATCTCTCTGAATGTCCCCTTGAGTTGACTTTTCCCTCTTGCTTTGATTGGGGAGGTTGGGAGAGTTAACTACAATTTTCACTTGCATTTCAGAGACTTGAGTTTAAAAATTGCTTTTCCCACTATAATTTACTAAGGACTTTGGGGGCCTCATCTACAATTTTTTAAACATACAAATTCTTGATTTTCCATTCAATTCCATTCTTGATCCAAAAAAGTACCATGTAGATCATTTAGGTCAATTATACCTCTAAATGGCCAATTAGAGCATGGTTTTGAGCTCTCTATGATCAATGGATTCTCACAATGAGTACGTGAATAATGAAAAACTCTTTCCATTGATATCATTCTATTCTCCATGTTACAATGAGGCTTGTATTGCATTCAAAATGAGACCATATGTTATTGCCAAGATAGTATTTCTTAGGTTAATGAAACCTTATGGTAAGATAATTAGAACTACCATAGAAAATGCAAACACAAAACTTGATGAAAGACCCATTCCAAAGCAAAACCACTCCATCACTCTATCAGTGTGGAACCCATATCTAGAAAGTTTATCACCACTGGAAAGGCCATTAATAGACAAGCTAAACAAATGAATATGAAGTGAGTGATGATTTAAATGAAATTAATATGTTGTATAGTAGGCTTATGCACCATTGGATATTGAAGCCCATTTAAAACTACATATAATCGACCAAAGATAGAAAACATACATTGTTAAAACTATCACAAGGGTACTGAAGTAACATCAAATAATAGGACATCATTCAAAAAAATTTAAACTCATGACCTAGATAATAAAAATCATGATTTAATATATATTCACCATTTCCACTCATAACCTAGTTTTGAAAATAGCTTGTAGAGGACTTTTCCAAAAGCATAGCCTTTTCTTTCACCATTATTTGATTCAACATTTTTTGTTATTCATCCAATGTGTAATGAAGAAAAATATGAGCCAAAGTCCTCATGTTATGATGAATTAAAAGAGATATAATGATGTGGTGAAACAATAGAACCACCAGGAACATGATGCATTTTCATATTCTTTATGAATGATAAAGGACTTGAATCAAGGGGGCTAGCCACTCTAGTTGAATCGATTTGGATTTTTTTTTTAGGTTATAACTTAGAGATGTTAAAGGTGAACCGTCAAGGCCCAAGGCATAATAAATCAAGGTCTTAAGCTCACCCATATCTATAAAAAAATAAGTTTTCAACTTTATTTAAAGGTATGCAACCCAAATGGTATGTAGAGAAACCCAAATGGAACACAGATGAAAATGTAATTTTCTTATGTGTTGGACATAGTTGAGTCTCCTTAATTTATTTTCCTTGATGAAACCCAAATAAAATGCAGTCCATTACTTAACCATTCCTAGCAATGTAATAAATTATATTCAACTACAAAATATCATACCACCATGTCCTTAGTCATTATTCAGATTACAGAGGGAACACTTATTAATATTTACAACTTTTGAATCTTTCACTCACATCCATGAGATCCAGAGGTGCAGGATGAATTTAGAATTTAGAAAATTAAAAAGTTCATCCTAGCTTCCCTTTTTTACCATCTATCGTGTTCTCTATAGGATTTGGATATGGAGAGAATTTTTTAAAATATTAATAAAGTTGAAATTGTAGTCAATAGCCAAAGTTATACCATGTTATGCCTCTTTCTATGGAATCTAGAAGTGTAGATGTGAATTATAGTTTGGACATTTCATTTTACTATGCACTTTTCACACATAACTCCTCGATGGATGTCTACCCCGAAAATGCAATTGGTTTTTTATCCCTAGACCTCTAATAGAACTCCATACCATCATTTCTAATTTTCCAAAATTGTAATGAACATTACTAGTTCCATAATGTACCAACATAGCCATACATCTTCAAAATTAACATTGTTTTATTCCATTTTCCACATGGCAAGGGCATCAGGGGGTAGGGATGTTGAAAATTTAAAACATGTCCAACATGGAAGATCTTATGTGGTATGGTTAGGTATTCTTTATGTCCATAAAGGCCTACATCTTTCATGTTATCTCCCAGCTACATTCTTGAAACACTTTCCATGTTCATTTGTTGTTTCATCTATGTGGGATTTACCATACTTCTAATCCATTCATTCCTCATCCAGTGGCATAGATTCTTGGTGAAAAATAAAGAATGAATATAGTGTAGGAAAACATATGATGTGGAATTTATCCCCATGTACATGCTTAGTAATTGTGGGTTAGTCAAATGGATTTCATCACCACACACTAGACCAAATTCCATGTTTTGGTGGAGTATGAAAATTAGGAGAGATGTCATTAGGTGCCTAAGTATAATTACCCATAAAATATTTCATGGATAGAGGGATAGTTAAGATCTAATATGAAACATATTTAGATAAAATCTCATATGGACATGGGTCCTACTATTCATTTGAGTATATCAGGGACTCCCATATAAACCCTTGTGTAGACCTAGCATAGGAATTTTCTACCATTACAGACATTTTACTACATGAGGTAAGATTAACTCTTAATGTATTATTAAGTGTAAAAGATGTTGAGAGGGTTTATTTGATTCTGTAATGGGTCACTGACCTATATCCTCACCTAAAAACCCATTATACTGTGCAAGGGTCAAGTTACATATCCTTTTTAGTTTACTAACTTAGGACTTATCATATCATGTGTTATTTGAGTTTTTTGTTAAGACCCATTTTATTTACAAATCAAGATGGCCACCCCATTTTATTTTTACAACTTATAAACCCTTAGGATAATATCCACTCATATAATCCATCATCATATTCATTCCATCATCCTAAAACACACCCATCCTAATTCTTCCACTCATCTTATATCTTACACACCCTAATCTTTCCTCAACTCATTCAATATTGTCTACTCATCCTATGTCTTCTACTCCTTATCATAAAAAACATATAATATATATCCTATGTATTTCATCCATCTAATACCCACCTTATATCCTATATTACCCTCATATCCATATCACCATCCTAAAACAACACCCACTTTATATCTTCCCATTCCTATCATATATACTCCTTTATCCCTATCTCATTGTTTGTATCACCATCCATCTCCTATTCTCACATTTATTATCCTTGAATACTATCTTTAGCCTTAGAATCAAGTTCTACTGGTCACTCATCCCTTTCATTATCATTATCATTATCATTTTCTAAATCCTTGGACTAGGTCTTATCAATAGACATAGCCTTATCAAGATTTTAATCTAACACCTATCACTTCTACTTATCGGTGCCTTTTTCACCTAGCACCCATATAAATACCACTTTCCTAGTATAAAAATGTATTTGATCCCATTACTCCCTTTTATTATTGCTATATTAGATTATTACAAGGCTTTGTCTTTTGGTATTTCTTAGACATTTCAATCTTCAAATTCCTTTATAAAATTCACCACTTCACTTCCCCTGACCACTAGTAAATTTAATTTCTAGAATATGTTAGTATTTAAAATTTTTACATCACATATCACACCTCATCACATATCTTCCTCTATCAAATATGTTGATATAAACCCATGCTTAACAACTCAAGATAGGATAAACTTCCAACAAAAATAATGACTCACTAGGGAATCTACCAACTTGAGATCATGATGATACACATAGTGATTTGCATACTCTTGGAAGAGAAGATGAATAATTCAATCCCCTCCATAATGATGATGTTAGGAATTTAATTTACTGATATATCTATGTAAATTGTGACTAGGTTATAGCCTGAGCCATTGAAATGGGGGGAACACTACCCTCAAACTTTGACCATAATCTTTTACAACACATAGTTTGTCCCTCCACTCAAACTAATACACCATGACCAAACATACATAGTAATCTAGTACCTAAAGAAGAGGAAGGTGTGAACCAAGAATTTAAAGAAGAAGAATGACCCATACCTCTAAAAACTATTTGTATTGAGGCTAATAGGAGGCAAACTATCCTAGAGGACCGACTGGATCAGCATATACAACAAATAAATCTCCTACTTCATGCACAAAACCAATGGCCATCATCCCCATGTAAAAATATCCATAAAACCCATATACCCTATAATTATCATGATCAAACCTCTAATCCTCTTGAGGACCCCACATTTACACAAGAATGGAAAGTGATGAAGGAGACTCTCCAACAAATTGACCCACACTCACAATCAATGAAATATAAATAAGAAGATTTTTTATTTTCTCCCTTGGATATGAGCATCTTGAAAATACCTTTCCCACCCCACTTCAAGGTACATAAGTTTGAAAAATATAGAGGGAAAGGTGATTCTCGATACCATTTGTAAGAGTTTTATGTGGTTGGTCACAAAGTTGCATATGAAGATGCCTACCTACTAAGACTTTTCCTAAGAAGTCTCACTAAACTTACATTAAAATGGTTCATGCATCTGCTAAGGGTGTCAATACCTAGTTTTGGAGAATTAACTAAATAATTTTAAAGACAATTATCATTTAATATTAAACATAGTGTCTCTATTATAGATCTCTATAACAAAAAAATATAGAAGTAACAAAATCCTGACATCTTTCTTGAAAAAATGGAGAACTTTGTCAAGCCACCTTCAATGCATAGTACTAGAAAAGGAGTTAGCCAAAATATTTATTGATAATCTTAATTATAAGCTAAAATATTAGTTAAAACTCCAATGTTATAAAACTTTTGATGAGATTATTGAAAAGGGGATACACATTAAAAATGCACTCATTGAAAAGGGAAAAACTAAGCTATACTCTCAAAATGAACATAGTCTAAAAAATATAATTCCTTTTCAAGAAAGTAAAAATATCCAATAAGAATAAGGATGTTGTGGGAGATGAAATTATAGATTCCAAAAAACATGTTCAAATGGTACAAAATAAGTAATCCCATAGATTAGAAAAATGTCTCCTCTATTCACATTCCATGAGATAAACAGACACCTGGAACTAGAAAAGGACCTCTTTCCAACCTTGGAGTGCCTATTAAAATGGTATTTGAACAATTTATTGCTACTAACATGATCAGTCTTCCAAAAATTTGACCTTTGGGCTATCATTAACCTCAACCTGATTCATACCACGAGGATGAATTCTATAAATATCGCAGAGTCAAATGTCTTAACATAGAAAGGTGTATGCAATTAAAGCATTATATCCAAGATCTAATTTAAATGTGTGATATTAAAATAGAAGGGGAGAGTGCTCCAAATAAATCAACAAATTAGAATATATGCATTTAACATGACCCCCTACCCAAGCATGATCAAAGAAATATGAAACCTCCAAGAGATGAGGGGAAGGCTTCCTCTTCTAATCACACTAACTATCATGCCATGGTATATCACTATGTCAACACCATGAAACTTCATATCCCTACATAGTCTACTTCACCATAACCCACCATAATAAAGATCAACTAGGCCACTAATGATTGTGTGGTTACTACCAAACTTAATAAAATCATAATTCCTAAGACATCCCCAAAGGACCCATCCACCTCTAAAACTCAAAGTAGGAATATCTATAATAAAGTTTAAGTATGTTCTATTAAATATTATGATATCATTCAGTAACTTGAGAAGAAACCCACTCAAAGTTTTTTAATGAAACTTCTCAAAACATCCCCTCTACATTGAGAGATACTCAAGATTTGAATGACCTCAAGGTCCTTAAAGATATTGATATCAATCAGTTTCAAGCAATCATGGGTCATTTATCCCCTTCTCAAAAAATTACCTTTAGTGCCTAAGACATGATTCCCATGGGCCCCTATCATTCGGTTATCAATCAATTCCAAGCAATCATGGGTCATTGATCCCCTTCTCAAAAAATTACCTTTAGTGCCTAAGACATGATTCGCATTCCCATCCCCTCTAAATTAAAAGATACTCAGTCAGGATTTGAATGACCTCAAGGTCCTTAAAGATATTGATATCAATCAGTTCCAAGCAAAATGGGTCATTTATCCCCTTCTCAAAAAGTTACCTTTAGTGCCTAAGACATGATTCCCATGGGCCCCTGTAAATACACTTATTTTAGGGAACAAAAACATCCCCTTAACTAAATTTAATAAGATCATTATGAAGAAGAAGAGTCACCTCAAAATCTACAATAATTTCCACATGTTTTAGTTAAATCAAAAGATTACACAAAAATAGATATTGAGCTATCGAATGGTTTTACTTTAGATATCCTAAACCAATCACCACCACCTTATATCCAATATTATTCACCCTCTCTCATTAAAGAGGTGATTTAAGTTAGCATTTAAATTCAAGAAAATCCCAAAATTATCAAACTAGGTGCAACTCCCATACCTGAGGAGCACCATATTATTATTGAGATGCTCAAGGAATATATAGACATTTTTGCATGGTTCTATTCATACATGTCTGGGCTTGATCCCTAATTATTTGTGCATCATTTTTTAATTCATCCTAATTATAAACCAATTAAGCAAAAATTAAGAAAGATGCACTCTAAAGTGTCCTTACTAGTTGAGCAACTACAAAAGTTCTTGGAAGCAAGGTTCATCTGACCCATTGATTATTTTAATTGGATATCTAATATTGTTCATGTGGCTAAGACAAAAGGAGTAATTTGGATTTTCATTGAATTATAAGACATTAATAAGACATTTCCTAAGGTTGAATTCCCTCTTCTAAATATTGATATGATAATGGATTCAATATCTGGTTGTGAAATGTTATCTCTAATGGATGTTTTTTGGGTTACAATCAAATTAAAATTGTGCCTAAAGATATTTAATATGTTTCTCAATGAATTTTATATTGAATATTTTTATCAAAAGGCCATAAAGGGATAAGTGATAGAAGATAAAATAGCTAAATCACCTCTTGATGTAACTAATCCTTTTACCAAAAACTTTTTGGATGAATTTATAATGAATACTTCAGAATCCAATAGATGGAATATATATTTTGATGGATCTTTTACCATGAATGGATAGGGATTAGACATCTTTCTAGTCATCACACAAGGTGATATAATTTCAAAATATTTTTACCTCTCTTTACAATGCACCAATAATATTTCAGAATATGAAGCTTTAATATCTAGTCTTCACATAGACATCTAATGGAACATTCATCACTTAAAAATATGTAGATATTTTAAACTCATAGGAAAATAATTTAATAATGAATTCCAAATTAAATATGAAAACAACTCCCTTGTAAGTAATTGGTAGATCAACTGAAGAATTTTTTTTAGTCTATTACAATTGACCAAATACCAAGAGAGAGTAATAAAGCAATTGACTCTATGGCCACTATTGGCTCCCTAATTAATATCCCTAAGGATGTTCTTGAAGGCAATTTTAGAATAGAACATCTTATCCTACCCACTCATCCATCTATGGCTATTTTACAAATTTATGCCATTCTTGATCTTAGTCTTCCCTGTTATCA
>JARHVA010011164.1:80000-86462 GCA_037957365.1 Torreya grandis
CCTCTATACATATCATGACTTAAAGTCATGGCTATGCTCTTGGTGGTCCTCTTAGAGGTTGATGTACTGGATATGATGAGTTGGCGCTATAAAAAACTACACATTATCACTATGGCACCATTTCTTCATGTAGAGTCTTGTAGTATTGAGCCTCTTATGCCAATCTCATTATGTTCTAAATGACACATGCAATCCCACCCTCTCTCATCATTGTATCGACCTCCTCTTTGGCCTTCTCAAACATCTTCATTTCTTTAATCACAGTCTAAATACATGCCTACATTTGGGTGATCTAACCCTAATACCATGTGATTTGCACATCTCAACTATGAATCTGACTCTCTAATGTGTCTATGTGAGCATATAATTCATTTGCCTGGCCCAATAATACTATCACCTATGCTTAGGATTGGGCCACCTTCTCATATCTTTTCACTATGTAGGCCTACAATTGCTCCTATATCTGATATCTCTCTTGAGTGGTCCCATCTATATTTGATATTCAATCTTATATCTCTATATGCATTTATGCTATCAAAGAACTCTCATCCTCCATCAACAACTGTTTAGATGGTCCTACACCATCCCCACAACCACTAACCCTAGCCTTCGTATCAAGTGCCTGAGTCTAGTCCCCACTCTCACTAATGTGCCATGTAGATGTTGCCTAATATCTATCCCCTTTGTCTACATCCATGGCATCCCCATCCCCCTAACCATCTTGGCCATTATGAGCTAGTTCCTGCATCCTCCTCCTTTTTAACCTCATTCATGAATGTAATGCTCTCCTCAAAACCCCTCTCACAACCATAACCTTGGGATGAAGTAGCATCAATGAAATCCTTTATGCCCACCATGTTTTATATGTTACGGTAACTCTTATATTAGGAATCAATGTCTAAAAATCCCATTAGATAAGGGAAATGCTACCATAATCTATGCATGTTAGGGATCTATCAAATAGCCTACCCTAATAGAGCCTCTCTTTATCACTCCTTATGAATAGGTGTTCCTCCCATAACATCCTATATAAATCCTAACTACCTCTACATGTGATCAAGTCTATAGTTCTTTATAAAAATATCCCTATGATATATCATGTAGTACTCAGTTTTCATATATTGTGTCACTATCTCCTCATCATCCCAACCAAACTTTAATATCCTATAGGGTATCAATGTGATGTGCTCAAGATATAAGATTTAAAATTCCTATCGATATACTCTCATCTCACATACATGGCCCCTCAACACACCGAATAGGATATACCATCTAAACACCATGGGATGATGTGCCTCACTTACTACTACAGTCCTAAGTAGCCATTGAATTGTATTTTGAACCCAAATCTAGATCTGTAATAATAATGATGGACCTATGCTCATTACTCCCCTTCATACCCCTAGGTGTAGCTCTAGGTATAGATGGGTCATTACTACTGGCCCCCATATAAACACTCTAACGTCTTATTCAATTCATGTTACTACATCTCCCAAGCCCAAGTGAAACCACTATCCACTCTATATGGCAAGAGTATGTCAGTAAAAAGAGATATCATTATAAGGGTTAGGCAATCAATAATCCTGTTTTGAATACATATATCAATATCCATGAATATATAACAAACACCCACATGAAATGCTCCTTCTAGTCTTTATAAGGTAGCATTGAGTGTGTTAGATCTCTTGTAGATTGCATCTCCCAGCATTGACATATGGAAAATCTAATAGCCATCCTCCAAAGTCACTATCATCTCCCAAGTAAAAAAATTAAAGGTACTCATCTCTGATTTCCATCACTCTACCAAAGTGATGATTAAGACTAGATTAATGTGTACCATTAGAATCATCATGATGTAGTGTATCCCTATCATCTCTAATACTCTATAGACTATATCAGTCAAAAGTTAAATCACATGCAGCATCTCAGGTCATCATATCCACAAAACCATCACACCTAAATCCTCCTATTCCAATCATCACAAACACTATCACTAACTCTTTTCTATCACCAATATAAAACTCCCAACCCTACCCTCACCTATCTATAATTCCCTTCACCTATTTACATTAAACATAAAAATCTTAAAATCCATACTTATAACCACTAAATAAGACTATTTATCTCCTATGTTAAGGGGTCACCTAACCTATCCTAATCTTGTTAACACCCTCTCAACCTAACCCTAGTCCACCTCTATCAAACTTTTATCAGCTAATTCCACTTCCTAGCCTAATTCCCTCACATTATATAACCCAACCCTATTCAACTTAAAATCATTCTAACTTACCCATTCCTATTACCCTCCATATTCACCATCTACCTAATAACTATTTAAACCTAACTTACTTAAACCTAAGACATTCTAACCATCTTACTTCCTTATCCCTTCATTTATCTGACTAACTCCATCCATTTAAACCTCCACCTAATCACATTAACCCTAACTAACTACTTATTTCATACCTTAATTATCTCTAACAACCCCCCAAACCACTTAAACCTAACCATTTATCAAACCCACTTAATTCCCCTTAATCTATCCTCCATCCCTTAACAACTTTTCCTAACCCTGACAAAACTGTAGATTATGGGTATGCCCTAACCCATTTTTTTAACCAAACCACCACTCACATTCTACAGTTTTACATAACTACATAGTTATGCAAAACCACAATTCCCTCATTTGAGATATCATAAAAATGCTAATCTATACTCATGTTATTACAATATCATAGCTCTAGTCTTGAGGTATTGCAAGACCACCATTTCCTACATAATTCAACAAGTCACAACTATAATATCATAAATGAGGGCATTACCCTTAGTCACATTATTGAACCTATGAGATAGACAAACTAACTTCATGCTAAAACATCTAAAAATTCCATAAAAATTAATAAATACATAACATTAGGATTATTTAATCATCTATGGTCTAGCCTCTATAACCCTTTAAAAATCTTAAACTCTCTCACCATGATGGGAAGCTCAAGGAATTTGGTTTATGTCTTTTCTCTCAGAGTCAATTTCACCATGGTAAAAAAGTTTGTATGAATCATTTTTCACTATTTTGACCTATTTTGCCCCACTTCATTACCCCACATTAACACTCAACAATATTGTCTAATGAGCTTTCCATAGCTGAATCCTATCCAATCACTCCAATATAACAATTCATTACTTTCTATCATTTTTGTCCACCTTAATACTGAGTCAAAACTACATTGGCCTGAGGTCTACTAACACTATGTAGGCATCACCTGGTTATAATTTTGCACCCAGGGATAGTTCAACCACTATTCATCCCTCATCCCCATCTTATCACCAGACTTGTAACTCATTTATCACACATCACTTTATGCTATGCATCTTAGGAAAAGTGGCTCCTTCTCATCAATAAAAAACTTTTCTCTCCATTATCGATATTTAAGCCCTCCCTATCATGTGCCCTTACTATGGGACTTATCATAGGGTTGTAGCCATTTCAATTATTTTATTTCTTAGAAAATGTCTCCATCCCAAAATATTAGTCTTATCAATCAAATTCCTTTATAGACATTGGTCATTTGTCTAGAACCTATCTCTCACCTAAGCCACTTTATCCCCTTGTCTTTGAACTTGGGGCATCTCAATCGTAGTTACATCTTTGCTTTGGGAAACCAAACCCCATTTTATCATCTAGCTCTTATCCCACCCTTGGGACTTTTATTCAAGTGACCATCTAGGTCAATTATCCATACATGCTCCCTCGAGGGGGCATCATACCTACTAACACCATATAATAGCTCTTCCACACATGATTATGGATATTCTTTGAAAGACCATTACTCCCTCCCTCCTATCCACTCACAATGACCTTTCAAAAAAGTGTAAAATGTATGCACTAAAATCTTCTCACCCCACTAATTACACTAATATTTCTAATTTTACCTATAACTATATTTACTAAGTAATTAACCATTGTCTTATTCCCTATTTCCTACATGCTACAAAACTTATTCCATCCCATAACCAATTAACCCCATTCATTAATCTACTAACACGACCCATTTACCTACTAACCTATGCCCTAAAAATATAAAACTCAAAGTGGTTTTTAGGGATGAACTTATCTAAATATAAAACTCAAGAAGTTTTTCTCCATCCTTCTCCCGTGGAGATGTTTAGTTCATATGGGTAACTTTATCAAAGAATATAGTAAGACATGGGGTTAGATCCACAACCATTGTTCTTCTAAGCAAATTCAATGGTTTGGGAATGGGGAGCTCTATTTAGGTCAACCTTTTTTTTGGAATTGGGAGCTTCTAAGTATTGAAAAATATAAACTATGACCATGTTCTCAAAATGGACTACATTATCAGTCCTTATTAGTTTAGGATAAGAAAGAATATCAGAATCAATAGTAGTGATATTAGAAGTAGATAATATAACCCAAAGAATAACTACTTTTAAACTCATAGCTTGGGTCTAAAAGTTATAAAATGAAGAAATAATGGAAAAGGTTACCTTATAATATCTTTGAATTTTCTCTTATGTGAGGCCAACTATTGTTTCTTTCATTTCATGCTTGCCCAAACTCAAAGATTTAGATTTTTCTAGCTCGGCCTCTTCATCACCTAGATGTAAAATTACTATTTCTTAGTCTCCCTCATTGGAAGGACATTAATCCATAGATATTACTTATTCAACTTCCAATTCTTCTTTAATTTATATTGTAACATCTACATCCTTGTCCTCTTCCTCTTCACTAACTTCTTCTATAATGGTGAGATCAAGTGATGACCTCTTTTCTGATTTCTTATCTTGGGAGGGAGTAAGAGTGTCTTTATGTTTCCTTTTATAGGTGTATATGGGTTGATTGGAAGGTGGATGGGATGGTAGAGTAGTTATAGGAATAATTATGGTAGGAAGTGTGACTTAAGGTGATCGAATGGATGAAGTGTAAGGCACATGTCTTGTTTGAGGAGAGTCTAGATTAGTTGTAATGGAAGAGAAAACTACTTGTTGAAATTGAGGGAGATTTATCATAGTAACTATAGTAAGTAGAGACAAAGGAGTCATCATAAAAAAATTCTTCCTTTATTTAAGTAAAGAAACTGCCAGCCTATCCCTTGTAGTAGTTGTTCCCAAAACCTAAATGTGGGAAATAGTTATTGTCGAATGGACTTGAAGACCTAGAATACCTCTCAAAATTTTACTCCTAAGATGGGGATTGGATTATGTTTTACTACTATATCCATCTATTTTTCCCTATATATTCTCTATTGAAGGGGAGAGATGTTGAATCTATCATTGAAAATCTTGTGGTAGAGGTGGAGGCCATTGTCAACTCAATGCTCTTTCAACCTATTATTATTTCCCAAGTGTTGTAATACAAGTCTTGGGCATGTATCATATAAATTGCTTTATATTTCATATTTTTCCATACCTTTGAATTATATGAGGTATTTAGGAATGTCTGATAATGATTATATACTTTGTGATCATATGATATGTGTAGTTTCTTATTTTCCTTAATAGTCTTGAAGTAACCTCTTAATTTCCTCTTGGGGTCCCATTCCATGAAAGGCGTAAGATATAAATTATACTGAGTTCTAGTTTTACCATTTTGAATAAAAGGTGTCATAATCATGTATTAATGTTTCCCAATGCTCAGAGGAGTCTTGAAATAATAGGCCAAATGTATTTGACCTAATTCATCATCAATGTTGTTAAAGACCTACTATGCAATTTCTTGTTCTATTATAGTGTATATAACATGATATGGTAATATTATGGGATCCATCCTTGCTATTTATACCTAGTTTATGATTAAATCTAGGTATAACCAATAGTATCCCATCTTAATCAAGCTCTTTGTCATGTTTTCTAATATTCTAAGCACTGGGGTGCCCCACATTTTCTGATATATATGAGGATAGACCTTATTACAAATACTCATTATTTCATTTCAATATATATTAATTAAAATGAAATAAAAACCTTATCCAACCCTATTTTCTAAATACTCCAATCAAGGATTCCACTCCTGACCATAGGGATTGTAAACTATGGCCATCACTATCTCTAGAAGGTAGGAAAATATATAGAAGTTATTTCTAGCAAGCTTCTAATTAGGGTGGAACATATGTAATTTTAACTAGCATTTAAAATATCCCTAGGTGCCACCAATTTGTTTAACTTTAGGAGTATATCTAGTAATGAAACCCATTCAACCTGAATGTATGCAATACTAGGGAAAACATATAGTGCATTCAAAAGGGCCATGGCTATCACAATTTTAATTCTAAATTTAATAATTCAATTGGAGAAGATAGCCCTTTTGGGAATAAACATTTGACCTTTTCCAACCTATTATTTTAGCTTTCCCTATACTATGTTCTGCTCAAGCTAAACATTGGTTGATAATTGAATATAAGTAGGTTTAGGACCAAGAATCCTAACGTATCTCTTAAATTC
>JARHVA010011165.1:0-25000 GCA_037957365.1 Torreya grandis
GTAATGTTATAGCTAATACATTGTCATTCCACTTTAATTTCTTGTTTAAATGTTTATCATGATGTCATTTATATAGGATTGATATATGTGACTATAACATGTATTAGTGATTATACATAAATGAGTTACGATTGATTTTTTGATATTTGCATTGTTCTTATCTATGCCCATATGAAGGGTAGGGCCACTCCCAATGGGGGGGTGTGTAGGAGACCATTGGTTTATGGTTATCATTAAATCACTTAGATGATTTTATCCCACTATCAATTGTTTCAACCATTTGAAATCTTACTTAGGCTATATCTATAGATCATTGAGATGTTTGAAAATTTATTTTTGTACTATTGTACACATTTTATTGTATATTTAAATTTGTACTAAAATGTAACATGTTTGAAATTATTATTTGATGGATATTTATCACAATAATGGATATGATACTTGTAGTTAATTTTTAATATTTTGACAATAGTGGATGTAAGATAATTTATGGATGAAATGTGATTATATCATTGTTTTATTTTACTTGATTATTTCAACTATATAGTTAATGTGAGATATTCATCTTGTAATCTGATTTAGATAGTTTGGAAACTAAACGAATCATATTGCTAGCTAGTGGATTAATACATTTCTATAATTAATGATTTATATACATTTAGTATCCAAACAATAATATTATAGATAATTAAATATGATTTTATAAGTGTACTTTATGTATTTTTAAAAAAAGTGTAACTATTGGTTAACCTAGTGGAGTTCTAGCATTGTAGTATCAAAGTGAAGGTTTAATGTTTGTGCCTAATGCATCCATTAACATAAATAAATTCTCTTATTCTTTAAATGAAGAGAATGACATGAGGTAGATCAATTTTTAAGGTAACTATTGTCACTTGGATTTTCACCCTTTGAGGAGATGAGAAAACTCTCCTCATCCAAGTGGCATAATGGAAACACCTCTAGTCTTGTGAGTAGCCTAAGGATGAGGTGAATCTCTAAATAGGGATAAGCTCTCTTGATGTACCACTTTAGATTACAACTACAACCAAACATGAGGGATGAAAAGGGATAAGGATAACTGAAATAAAACTACTCTAAGGGATGTGATACACCAAATAAAATGATGACTTCCAACCAATAGCTTTTTACACATGATAACAAAGGACAAACTGAACATACACTTCTTCAATCTATGTCTTCTCACATCAATGTTACATTATGATGTTATGGATGAATTCCTTAGGCTAGTAGAACTATAAAATAGGCCTTGAATGACACTAGTGAATAGATAAACTCAATCAAACCTAGACATCTCCTAGAACAATTCACATGCCTTGCTAGAAGAGGCTATAAATAGGTGAAAAAATGAAGCAATATGCTAAGGAATCCATAGTTTTTTAATAAGAAAGATTCATCATCCAATTGAACACACTATAAAAGTTATAAAAGAGGTAAAAATTAGTAGTGATATTTATTATATGGTATTCATTTGAGTAGGGCTTCACCATACTCAGGTGGAACATAGATTACAATGGCCAAAATTGCTAGTTCTTATAAAACTTGAGAGATAAAGGAGAAGATAGGAGTCCAAGAGTTATAAAGACACTTTTAAAGATGAAAAATTAGTTAATTATGCATTATAGGAGTATTTGGGATGAAAAATTCAAGATCAAGAAGAACAAGAGTCAATTAAAGGCATAAACCTTACAAAAAGTGGCATAAAGCTGTGTTTTGGCTCAAAAAAACTACCTTGGTGATTATCCCTATTTGAAAAACTCGTAAAAAATTAGGACCAAGTATAATGATTAGTATTAAGTTTAAGGACATCATAAATTCCTCTCCATTCATTTTTTGTAGGCTTAGCCCTCTAGAATCATCTAGAAAGGAGTTATCATCATTTATAGTCTAAAAAACTCTTCCTCCATGTACCCTACACACTTGTACTCAAAATTGGAATTATTTTCCCATGAAAATACTTGGGATGGAGTGGATGAAACCTATAAATACCCTCCATGGATTTATAATTATCAAGTGTACCTTAAATTTAGCTCACTTGAAGTTTTCCACCCTTCCCACTAGCTTGTCCACTTAGCCATTTTTGACTGGCTAAGATGAGAGCTATTTTTTTAAAACTTAAAATATCCTATAAGGAATTAAATGAAAATTTTTAGTAATAAAATTTATATATATTCCTCCTAAAGTTGGTTTCATCCTCAAAATCCTTCTATAACCTATAAAACACAAAAAATAGTTAAAAATAACATGTTTCTCACCCCATCCATACAAGTTCATACATAAAAAGAGAATTTTATGGAGACTAAGTGAGTCCTATAAAATTGAAAATATTTTTCATGGCCAAAATATTACATTATATCATCTATCCAACTCCATTTTCACAAACTACTCACTTGCAAGGGTTTAGGAGGGTTTTAGGCCTATTTACCCTGTTAAGATTTGTTCATTAAAGAAAGACATCTAACTTGAAAAAAAATTACATAAAAATGGAATTAAATACCATTTATAACATCCCTATACTCCTTTGGAACCCATATAAATCCTTCAAGAAGACATGAGTATCACAACTTGACCTATCAAGCTCTTTATCTCCTTTCTTGCATGCTTGAGTTATTTTGAGGTCTAAAAATGGATTTCCTTGGTTTTTATACCCTAAAAAATATTTAAAACATATTAAATAATCTAATAAATAGTTTTAAATTATTATCTAAGGCCAAAAGTGTGAAAGACCTCATTTTAGGACACTAGGCCTAATCTTTGCCTAGTATGATTACATGTATTCTTATGGTTTAAACCATCCAGTTGAGTTTATTTTTATTCAAACAAATAAAAAACCTATAATATTATCCCATATGAATGTCAAAATAAATTTTAAATCTCACCTAGGGCTAGAGTTTAAACTCACCCCTTATTTGGCCTTTAGGCATACTTATGCCTCATGAATTTGTCTACGCCTTTGAAGTCATGGAAATTTATGTTGGTATTCCTCACTCCTTGGTTTGTTTAAAATATTTTATTAGATTTACATAAGATTTAAATTTTTTTTTGGAGTATCCCCTTAAATTTAGTAGATTTGGTGGATTGGGTAAAAGGAGCAAACTATTTTTCCAATGATACCACTACTAAGGCTTTCATAATGGCATGACATCATCATTGAAACCTCTGTGTGTGTGTATGAGTTGAGTGTGGATAGTTGATTAATGACATGGAGTAATATTGTGGATGAAAGGATTTATATAAACTCAAATTCATTACCAATTCATAATTTTTCTTTATTTCAATGAATTAAGTCTTAAGATAAGTTCCAAAACATCTTATTTAATGTGAAAACACCTGCAAACATATGGAATAGAGCTGGCATGTATCTAGTGGCTAGCTAGTGTGGTGTTCATGACTATAAACCATGAAATATATCCTATATAAATAGGATTAAAGGTTAAGGGGGAGTTAGAAACATATTTTAAACATGATAATGATCTTAACACAACTTCTTAAAGTCATGAACCAACTTGAAACTCTTGAAAATGGTGAAAACTACCTACAACTCAAAAAATTATATCTTCTTGTAAATTTGAGATACTTGACTCATAAAAAAACCTTTAAACATTATAAAAATTATGGGATACATGAGGGTACATAGCCAACATCATTTGGAAATAGTATAAGCAAGTGGATTATATGGAATTACTCAAACCAAGGTAAAACCTATATGCTACACAAGTTAGTAGGCATACTTGAAATTTCAAATCATTAGGAATGGTTAATAAAGCTTATAAAACCATTAATATGAAACCAAACATCAAAATTAATATAACTAATTTTATAATATACCTGTAAAAGCATTTTTCCTAAAACCCTTCATGCTAATTGTACCAAGCAAAAACATGAAGGTTATGGTTGCTTCCCAAGAAGGATGAAAAGGGAGAAGAATGATTTTGAGCAATAAATGTCAAATATAATAAAAAAATGTGTAACTAAGGTTGTGGAAGATGAATATTCATTGTGTGATCTTTTACCATGTGTCACACTTCCCATGGAGTCATATAAGTGCTAAAATCTCATATTTCCCTAAGAAAACTACCCTTTCAACTAAATAACCTACCACTTTTTAGCTATGTCAATTAATTAAGACTTAAGTGGACACATGGGGAATTAAATCACCCTTTATAATCTTCACACTTTGCAATAAACCTATATAACTCATTAAATGCAACTTTTTGACCCCTAATATAACTCAAAAGGACATGTTCACTAATGAGATAAGTGACCAAGGCTAGCATATCATTGAATAACATTAAATAACATATGATATACCTTATGACCAAATATTAAACCCACTAAAACACTTAAAAGTAGATTTTTCTACTAGGGGTGCCCCAATTTGATCTAAAAGTCAAATTTGGTCAACAAATTGATGACTTATAGGGGTAGTATGCCTGCTATACTAACTAGACTAGTAGCCTTATTAGTCCATTGGGCTTAGTAGCCATCTAAAGTTTGAGACAAATAAGGAAACATTTATCCATTGACCATAAAGGCAAGACCACTAATTACCTCAACCACTCAAAGCAAGGACACACATAAAATAAGACAAGAAACATGTGCTTCATGAGCACTTATGGAACACACACACTAAACTAAACAAAATAAATCAATAACTAACTAAATTGAGATGATAAATTCCTCCTATATTAAAGGGAAATTTTGAAACTCTTCTTACTTCATGACATGAAGGATTATTGAGACTTGTATCCTTTTGATCCTTGGTATTGATGCTTCCAACTTTCTTATAATGTTTGTCAACTCCATTGGCATGATGTTAACTAAAAATGAGGTATAGTAAACCATGTTGGATATATAAATTAACTATTATTTCATCCATAAATCCTAAAAATTCTCATGTGTATCTTCAATTTTAACCTCATTCTTAATTTTCATAGGGTTCTCAATAACATTGGGTTTCTTCTCAGCTAGAATTTCTTATAGCTCATCAAGGAGATTTACATACTCTATACAATCTTGATCATTATCCTCCATGGAATATTATTTCATTACCTTGTCATGTACCTAACCCTCAACTTAGAAAATCTCCTCAAGCTCTTAAAATAGCTTCATTTGCATATGCCAATCATCATTTTCCTCTTCATCCTCTAGAACCACTACCTCTTCAATCTTTTATTATTGATGTGTGATTTCATTAAGCTAATTCTATTCAATCTCTAATTAATTTTATGGTGATTAAATATCAATATAAGATATTGGGTCATCTTCAAGAATAACATCTTGGACATTGGTCTCAAGAGATTTTTTAAGGCTACAAAATCTTTAGGAAAGACTAGAAATTGTTCCCCATTTATGATAGCACATTCATCTTCATGTTTGAGGCAATAATCCAAATTTTTTTTTTCAGATGTAGAGTATTATTCAAGGGATTAAAGATCTTATATCTATTTCTCCATCATGGTGAGGCCAAGACTAGGCATCTTGAATTCATGTGACCTAACCCAATGAGAGTGCCAAGGAGTTATGTCTTCTTCAAGCAAGAGTTATCTTTATTTATCAAATAGATACTATTATTTAGGTTACTATATCATAGATCCATAAAGGAAAATGGATATGGGGTGAGAAAAATATAAATTAGTTGGTGGAGGTAGAAAATATAACTCAAAATTAGATTGAGATTAAAATTTAGGGGGCTCCTTTGGAAGCTCTTGAGGAAGGGGAGGCATACCCTAGGTTAAAACCACTTGATTTTCTTCCTTCCAATTGAAAAACACTTCATTCACATATTATTTATCTTGAGGAATCTATTGATAAATGGTGTACGAGGTGTGTATAAGCATAGCATATTATTTTGGGTCTAAATCTTCCATCACATTTTGACTTATTAACTTCATCCTTAAATCTAACTCTTCAATTTGCTTGGCTAGGTTCTCTTGAACAATTCTCTCTAAAATTTGATATGTATCATCATGAGCATGAGGAATACAAGGGGATTTATATCAAGGAAAAGAGGTTTCTTGAAGAAGGTTTAAACATGCAAAGGATAAACTTCATTCATAACTTCACACTCCTTATCAACCAAACTTATATTCTCTTTCTTTACCTATGTCTCCACTATCTTATTCCAACTTTGGGTATTGGGATTATGACTCTATTTTTAAGGTGGTGGAGATGTAATTTGAGATGAGAATGAGGAATTAAATTCCACTAATTATACTACTAATATGGGATAATTTATTTTCTTATTATCCAACTTAATTTGTCTATCAAGGTTTGCTTCAAACATAAGGCTCATCTTTCCAACTCTCTCTCTTCCATTTGATTTAGAAAAGGATGACTTTGGAAATTTTTATTAGGTTTATGAGTATGGATAAAATATGGTTGATATAAAACTTGGGGAAGTGTATATGAAGTTTTATATACTTGGTAAGGCTTCCTGTCATGAATTCTTAGCTTATCTTCCAAGGATGCCATCAAACCACTCACATCTAACATCTCATTTGTAAGCCTTTGCCAATTGGCTCTTTCAGTAGATGCTCACTCTAATTTGACCAAATATAAGGCATATATTACATTTTTAATGGAATTTATAGGCACCTCTGAACCACATACTCTTAAATTATCAAGCTCCAACATGTACCTCTCATAGCCTAAAAGTGTTTGCTTAAAGGTGGAAATAGATGGAGTTGAGGAGTGGCTAGGTTGACTAGGAGAATCAAGTTATTGAGGATTCAAGATATAAGACTAATAAAAATAATTAAAATTTTAAATATGATAATATTATGACTAAAAGTAGACATATTTTTGCTTGTGCACTTCATGAAAGTGTTGGTTAAGTATTTTATCTTGTTAATAAGGAATGACACAAGCTTGCAATGTCTCACCAACTTGTAAAGAAAAAAATCAACACCAAAATTAGACATAAAATCTCATGAAAGGAAGAATAAAAATAAATATATCACCAATAATCCTTAGAAGGAAACTAGTTATATTTGACCAATTGATGGATCTTCAAAGTTGCCATTGATGTTTTGATAGATGCCTCCAAAAACTGATTGTTGAGAGACAACACCAAAAATCTCTCAACTTCTTAGACCAAGAATCCCACCAGGAATGATAAAAACTATTGGAATTGGATTTAAACAATTTTAGGACATGGAAAATATATCCTCATCCAAGTGATAAAATGGAAACACCTCTAGGCTTGTGGGCAACCTAAGGATGAGGTGAATCTCTAGATAGGGCTAGCTCTCTTGATGCACCCCTTTGGATTACAACAACAACCAAACTCGGGGGGGTTGAAAAGGGAGAAGGATAAATTATATATAAATACTATAAGGGAGGTGATACAACAAATAACATGATGAATTCCAACAAATATAATGTTACACATGAGAACAAAGGACAAACTGAACATACACTTCTTCAATCTATGTCTTCTCACATCAATGTTACATTATGAGGTTATGGATGAATGACATAAAATAGAAGGAATAGATAATAGGCCTTTAATTTCAGTAGTGAATATAATATCTCACTCAAACCTAGAAATATCTTATAACACATCACATGCCCTACAAGAAGAAGCTACAAATACGTGAAATAATGAAACAACATGCTAAGGAATCCATAGTTTTCAATAAGCGAGATTCATCATCCAATTAAACATGGTATGAATAGTAATGAAAGAGGTAAAAATAAATATTATTATTTATAAAATGTTATTCATTTGATAAATTATTCACCGTACTCAGGTGGAGCATATATTACAATAGCCAAAATGACTAGATCTTATAGAACTTGAGAGAGAGAGAGACAGAGGAGAAGAGAGAAGTACAAGGATCACAAGGAAAACTTTCAAGCTGATAAAATTATTTAATTTTGAATGAGATAATGATTATGGATTATCCATGTAAGATAAAGAATCACAAGTGTCAATTCAAGGTATAAACCTTATAAAAAGTGGCATAAAACTCCATATTTTGGCTCAAAAAACTACCTTCATGATTAGCCCTATCTAATCAATTCATAATTGATTAGGACCAGGTATGATGATTTGTATTAAGTTTAAGGACATTATAAATTCATCTCCATCATTTTTTTTTCAACTTTTGTCCTCTAGAATCATCTAGAAAGGAACTATCATCATTTGTAGTCTTAAAAACTCTTCCTCTATGCACCCTACACACTTATCCTCAAAATTGGTATTATTTTATAATGAAAATACTTTTGAGGTAGTGGATTACACCTATAAATACCATATATGTATTTATAATAATTATGTTCCCCTTAAATATATCTCACTTGATGTTTTTCACCCTTCTCACTAGCTTGTCCACTAGGCCAATTTTGACTAGCTAAGATGAGAGCTATTGTTTACACACTTACAAGATTTTATAAGGTATTAAATGAACATGTGGAGTTATAATAAGTAAAAATATTATATTAAAGTTTTTTTCATCCTTATAATCCTTATATAACCTTCAAAACACAAAAATGGTCAAAATAACCTATTTTTACCCCATCCATGGAAGTTTGTATAGCCAAAAAGCATGGGAAGGAGCTTGAGTGAGTCCTATAAAAGTTAAAATATGTTTCATGGCCAAAATATTATATTATATTACTTTTATCCTTCTCCCTTTTCACCCCTCAATTTTGGTAGTAGTTGCAATCCAAAGTGGTACATCAAGGGAGCTAGCCCTATCTAGAGATTCACCTCATACTTAGGTTGCCCACAAGCATAGACATGTTTCCATTGTGAAACATAGATGAGGAGAGATTTTTTATATCCTAAAAAGGTATAAATACAAGTGACAATAGTAACTCCTAATATGAACTCTCAAGCTGATCCTAATCAACTAGTATCAGAATAAGCTTCAAAAATCTATTAGATACTCACTATCATAAATGAGACTAGAGATATAATAGAGTTTATAGAGTGAGAATTTCATGGAACTAAGGAGGAACATGAACACTAATTTACAGAGTAATAACCTAGATAAGAGTAAGTTATTTAGGATCAATGGAATGAGGAAGGTTAAGAAGTGGCTAGAGCTCACGTAGTTTCTGAGCTTGCAGATGACATGAAGAAATTGAACCCACCCAAGTTTTATGGTATGGTATTAAGTGATGGAGCTTAATATTGGATCATGGAAATGTAAATGTATTTCAATATTAAAAATTATTTTTAGATGAATAATGCTTTATGGGGAGCTTACCAACTAGCTCATGGAGCAATAATTTGGTGGGATAATAAAAAGTTTGAGATGAACCTTGATTTCATTAACACCAAATGGTAGTAGTTTATGACTCTTTTTATGGAAATATGGTTACCTAAAATTTATTTTGATAAAAAATTAATATAATTTAAGAATATTAAGCAACATTATTTATCAACAAACAAATATTAGGAGTAGTTTACAAAGCTCTTGAAGTATATTCTACAGTACCATAAAGATGAACATTTACAGATTAAGAAGTTCATTATGGGGTCAAAAACCCAAATTGGATGTGAAGTATATGTGCATAAAACATCCATCATAGACCAAGTCTTTGACAATTTAGTTAAGTAGGACCAAAAGATGTAATCACTTGTAGAGGTCAGATAAAAGTTTATAAATAAGTTTGGTAATTCCAAGACACCCTTAAAGAAGAAAAACTAAAAATATAATGGGAATCCAAAGAACTACTTAAATAGTCATAATGTAATATTAATTAATGATTCTAATAACAAAAAAATAGGAGGTAGTTTTAGATAAGGATTCAAGGGTTTTAATTAGGCTAAGAGAAAGGGACCACTTGGTGGATGTTTTACATGTTGAGGAGACCATTACGCCAAGGATTATCATTGGTGGAATATATATGGTAGAAATAAGAATGCATCAACATATACATCATATAAGGGAACCTTTCAATAATTTATTCATATAATAATGGATAATAATCAATAATAATTCTAAGATTCTCCCATTAAAGTATCAAGTACTTATTTGGTCATCTTATTACTATTTTGATAGATACAGTAGCCACTAAATGCTTATCTCTCCTAAAATGCTAAGTAAAATATTTAGTAAAGTTATTTTTATGGAAAATGATTGGTCATTTCAATATGGGAATGAGTCCAAAATCAAGGTTGATGGTTTTTTTTTTGATGTTGAAATAATAATTCACTACAGTTGTTGATCTTTATGCATCCCCACTAGGTTCATATGATGTGAACTTAGGAGTGAATTCGATCAATAAACATAAAGCCAAGGTTAAATTTTTACTTGATAAAGTTGATTATTTGGATTATTTTTGAAACCAAACCCAAATCCAAATATATAATAGAGTTTAAACTTAGGAAAATTTCAGCTATTCAGTTGAAAAAGGCTCAATGGAAGGCATGTCAAGCATTCCTAGTTAAAATGGATGGAATTAGTGAAGCTAAGGAACCCCATTTAGAATCTCATCCTTATATGAAAGAGTTTAAATATATTTTTATAGGTTAATTAAAATTTTTACATCTCAAAATATATTTTGATTTCACTATTTATATCATTTTAGGGTCAAAACCATGGTTTAACGCACCCTATAAAATGATAATAACTAATTTGATTGAGTTAAATGCACAACTTTAAAATATGTTGGGAAAATTATTAATTTAGATAAGTCTCTCAACATGGGGTGAACATAAAATATTTGTCAATAATAATTACATAACCTTTAATTTTTGGTTTGACTACTGAATGCTTAAAAAAGAAAAAATCAAGAACATGTATCCATTACCTCACATTGATGGTCTTTTAAATCAAATTCATAGTGAAACAATATTTCAAAATATTAATATTCCTGTTAGATACCATAAATTGAGAATTTAAGAGAAATATATTCTAAAAATAGATTTTAAGACTCATTATAGACATTATAAATTCATAGTAACTATTTTTTGATTTACGAATGTACTTGTAGCATTCTAGAATCTCATGAATAGTGTGTTCAGAGATTATCTTGATTATTTAGTGATAATATTTTTATATTATATTCTAATTTATTCTAAAATAAAAGAAGATAATTTTGATAACTTATATTTAGTCATGTACAGAAGCATAAACTCTTTGGAAAGTTGTCCAAGTGTTCTTTCTTTTAGAGAAGAGTACAATACTTAGGACACATTATCTCTGCAAAACTAATTTCAGGGGATAAAACTAATATTAGGGCCATTATGGAATGAATAACACCAAAAAAAATTCATGAGGTGCATAATTTCATGGGTTTAGTATGGTACTATAGGAAGGTTATACCAAATTTATCCAATTAGATAATCCAATCACCTCTCTTTAGTGGAAAGAGTAGCATTTTGTGTAGTATATTGAGTATGAGTAAGAATTTTATTTATAATATATGCATCAAGAGATGGTTTAGGATCATTTATTATGTAGGATGGTTTGGTTCTAGCTTAAAAATCAAGGAAATTTAATCCATATGAGGAAAACTATGCTCTTCATGACCTAGAGATAGCTATCATAGTTCATACTTTACAAGTTTAGAGGAATTATTTGTTGGGAAAGAATTTTAAACTTAAAACATAAAAATTGGGTTTGAAGTACATATATACCCAACCTAATCTAATTTATCATCAGAGGTAGTGGTTAGAATTTTTGTCAAATTATGATTTTAGCATTAACTAAATTAAGGGCAAAGAGAAGAGAGTTATATATGACCTTAATAATAGGAGGTAAATTATGGATTTAGACATAATAATAAGTAATTTTTGGGATCATATATTAAAATTATCATGTAGAGATGAATTTTATGAATAGGTTAAGAATACCTTGGATGAAAATTCTCAAGATCATAGATACCAAAGTTTTTAATTTGAAAATGATATAATTTTGAGATACGATGGTAAAATATATGTGCTTGATAGATAAAATTATATAAATGTTGTGCTAAAGGAATTTAAAAATACTCCATATTTAGGTAATCCTATAGTGATAAATTTTTTAACAAATTTAAAACCATTATATTTTTAGAAAGGAATAAAAGAGGATTAGGCATATTTTGTGTCTACATGTTTCGAGTGTCATCAAGTTAAGGCTGAACATGTACATATTTTTGGGTTATTATACCCAAATTCCATAATTGAACTTAAGTGTAAATTTATTAACATGTAATTTTTCCAAGGATTACCTATATCAAGAAATTGTCATGACATGATCTTAGTAGTTGTAGACAAACTCACAAAGGTAGATCACTTCATTCCCAAGAATTTAATATATGATGCATCGATGTTTGATAAGAAGTTTATAAAATAATTTTATATATTATATTAGTTTATAAAAAATATCATTTCAAATACGGACCCTAGGATAACTTTAATGTTTTAGAAAATTCTTAATTTAGCTTTGGGAACACAAATAAACTTTAGTAAAACTTACTATCTAGAAATAAATGGGAAAACAAAGAGAATAAATAAAGTATTGGAGGATATTTTGAGGATGTATTTCATGGACTAGTGATAAAAATGGGAGGAATATCTACCATTAGTTTATATTTATTTTAACAACTCATATCAATCAAATTTGAAAATAGATCCTTTTGAGGCATTATATGGTAGGAGGTGTAGAACACTAATCAACAAGGATAAATTAGAATATATAGTGTTTTTTAGGATTGATATGATTATATAAATGTAATATAAAGTAATATTAAGAATGAAAATGTTGGTTGGAGCCAATTATAGGTCAAAAAGTTATGTTTATTTCAAAATAACATCAAGGCAATTCTCAATTGGAGATAAAGTTTTTCTATGAGTCAAACCCCAAAAGAGTGTTATTAATTTTAGGAAATCAGCTAAGTTGTCACCAAGATATGTGGGACAATTTTAGGTTATATAAGTTAATAATATAGTAGCATATATACTTACATTACCACCATCTTGAGCTCAAATGCATAATATTTTTCATGTATCTTATTTAAATAAGTATAGTGTTGATCCTACACATGTTTTGGATTAGAATGCATTAAAGATTTAAGATACAGGGTTGGTGAGAACATAACTAATAATAATAATTGATACTCACAAGATTAGATAATGTAACATATAAATAACACAATGCAAGGTCTAGTGGGACCAATATTCTAAGGATAATGCTAGATGGGAAGATTATGAATAATTATTTAGGTTGTTTCCTCATATATTTAAATAATATTTATGATGAACATTATTTTTATTTGTAGAAATATTATTTAAAATAAATGTCATTAGGATGATGACCTATTTTAGGCTAGAAGGATGTCACATCTAGTTCTTCTATATAAACTCTTTAAGTATTAAGTAGTAGATTAGGAGATTTATGACTTGTAGTTCTAATTTTATATATGATCTAGATATATGCATGTTATATGAATACAAATTATATGATTTATTTTGTAACTATTATTATGTTTTGATAGCTATTGTATATGTCAAAATATGTTTTATGATCATGATGGATGATTTCATTTTATTTTCATTCAACAATTTATCTATGCCTATATAATGATGACTTTTATGATTTTAGATTAACTATGAGTTCATTTGATTGAGTTGACTATAGGACTATCTAGCCTCATAATTAGTACAAAGGAATAATATCATCAAAGATGAGGTGAAAATTCTATGATTGGGTGTTGAGAGAACTCTATCAAACCCATGAACACACCACATCTAGTTTATTGAGTGAGATTAATATTACTTACATTAGTTGTTTGACAATAGATGATTCTTGTTTGCATTGATGGGTTCCATACTTGTCATGATTTTATTAACATTATATTTATGATGGTTATCTTGTTCTAATTAAAATCATTATAAGAACTTATTGTGTTATTTAATATTTATTACATTATGATTTGTAAAGACATTAGTGTTTTTGGCCTTATTGGGATACTTATTAATCATGTTTGATATAGATAAAATATGCCCCTTCAGATTATTAGGGAGTCAAAAGAGGGTAAGAACACCAAAAAAAATTAAAAGGAATGGAAATCAAAACTTTGAATTTTAAAGTTTGTTTATATCCTTTTGTATATAGTATGAAGTGGAAAGGTAATGAAATTGGGCTTTGGTTATTATGTTTGGAATATTCCACAAACTAAAATGAATGAGCATTGTTTATTTGTAATTATTATGGGAGTTAACCTAGCCATTTTAAGATGATGAGGGTTTCTTATACTGCCATGCCTAGATATGGAGCTCTTGATGTAGGTTAAATAAGAAATGAAGGTAGTGGTGCATTGATGAAGAGAAGTTACACAATGGGTAGCTCACTAGGCTATCGAAGATCTATCGGGACATGAAAATCATACAGAAGTGATATAAAAAATAAGAGGTGTTGATTCACCTAGATATTCAGTAGGTTCATATAGTGTGTAAGAAAGACTTCTTATTTATAGATTTAAATAATACATTACATTATTTGTTGGTTATTATCTTCCTAAGATATGGGGTGGAGTAATGGCCAAGCTAAATTAATGTTTCACAAAATGAACATGTAAATGGTTGTTGGGAGAAATCATGGTCATAAAAATTTATGAAGATGAAATAAATATGAACTAAATACAATTAATGATCCCAAATCATAAAGTCTAAATCCTAAGCTAACATGGATATTTACAATAAAAAGATAAACTAAAGTGATCTAATAAAAAGGGAGTAAAAGGGAGGGTAGGGTAGAAAGAAGGTGTTTCTCATCCTCAATCTAGACATTATGATAGATCTTAAATTTCATAAATACATGCACTAAACCAATATATATCATTAAATTTCATAGGTACAGATCCTACTGTATATCAAGAAAATGTCTAAAGAAAGGTAATGAAAATAAGAAATCAAGTTCACTTTAAAGGTTTACTTCCATAAGAAAATAGCTTATGCATATCTTCAAGAAAAGAAAAAGAGAACAAAATGAACCTAAGATCTTCAAATCAACCTATCATAAGCACAAATTGACAACTCTACATTAACATGTATACATATAGAATCTATAAAAACAATTCAGATATGAACATCACACCAAAAACTAAGGAAGCAACCATGATATCATACACACAGATAAATATTGGACAAACTTTGTATAATTCCTTGCTTATACTACTTGATCCAAGTTTACAAAGCTATTTTGGCTCTAAGAACTCCCCACTTTTAAAATTAACAATTCTTCCTTTATATAGTCAATTAATGAGATATGTTAGTCATTACTTTTGAACATGTAACTGGACCAGTGTCAACATGCAACTAGACAAGTGTTATGGATAGTTGTCTTTTTAGAATGCTCTATTATCAATGACACTTTTACAATATGACTAACCAAAACCTATATATGTTACATATTGATCCTAATTTTACAAAATAAAATATTCCCTTGAAATTATTTACAGGGTCTTTTGATTTAAAAGAAAATACTATGTCAACTCAATTAACTTTGAGACTCTTTTACACTTACAACCCTTTACTTTTGTCCTTGATATTCATGAATATGTTAAATTTATTCATCAATTAGTTTTGAATTAATAATTGGTTCCTTTAAAATTTATTTTGTCTACCCTATTATGTCTTCAAACATTCAACCCTTAACATATGATGACAAATATAGCTTAATTGCTTTTGGATCTACAAGATCTTTTAATCTGAGTTGTTTGTTTATTCATACTTCTAATTAATACTTAAAATATGACCATTTTTCATTTTATGCATGTCAATTCTTTATTGGTTCTGATCTTGTTAAAAATTCTATCTTAGCTCATACCATTGGATCTATTTGTATGGATCAATGAAATTTATTGATCTTGAACCAAGAAGTTGAATGCCATTGGCTACTCCATCATATTCCCCATAATTGTGATACTTGTCACTACCACATTTGATTTGAGTTTCATTTAAATACCAAATTTATCTCACACCATTGATATTGATTGTATGGATCAAATGAACTCCATATATTTTTGTATATTGGGTGAAATCCTTTGTTCTATGTTCTATTGATTTTTTTAAAGAGTTCCTGTGATGGTGACACTTTTCACCCTCTCACTTATCCTAAGGATTCATTTAGGTTTTGAATTAATATGTATCATTGATTTGGATGTGTAATATCAACTATGTATCATTGATCTTAGGGAAGATGCTTGGATTTTAACCATGGGTTGTGTGCTCGACAATAGTCATCTTTGCACTATTTTATATCCTTTAAATTATAAACTTTAATCAAGTAGCATCAAATCTATAGTTCTTAAGTTAATACACACCATAGATCCTAGTGTTTGACTTTTTAATCCCACTTTACCTACAATCTTGACACTTATCACATCTAGGTTCACTCCATTCCTACAAACATTTAATAGAACTTTAATAAAGTTTATTGAAAAAATAATTTACGATATAGTTATTGTCTAAGGTTTTAATTCATGTTAATAAACCTAATTAAAAAAACCTTAGGGTAAAGTCTAAGATAAGTTTTAAAATATAATAAAAGTGCTTATGGGTGTGCCACTTGGAATCTCTATGGGATCTCAATCTATTAATTTATTGACTTTAGGGAAGGGATTGTAAATTGTTTATCTGCCATCCAAGATACTGAGATGTTTCCACTTAGCACTCTCAAGTTGTTCCATACATATTCTAAATACATAAGTCTACCCCACACCATTATATCTTTAGTGAAAAAATCAATACACACCACTTATATTCCTTTGTACTTTATTGACCCTCTATGGGTCATTGATCTCTTTACATTGGGATTCAAGATCTCGCCACATGGAACATTTGCATAAATCCTTAGGTATTTTGACATTTTGACCTAGGCAAGATCCCACATATCATTTTATCTTAAAATTAGGCTCTAATATTCTCTACTTGGTAGTTTTTCATTCAACCTATTCATGTGAACAATAGAATATATTAAGTAGGGGATCAGGTAAATATAAAGGACTTAGGATATAAACCTTAACCTATGTTTTTTTGTATTAATAAATACATTTCAAACTTTATAATAAGGCTTTAGGATAATATAATAAAGTTTTCCCTATGTAATTCAAATAAAAATCACCTATGTAAATTTGAATCTTATTTTAAAAGACCCAAGCTAGAAACATATTAGACTAAGATTTTTACATGATCTATACATAGATTCAATTAGGTAATTAAGGGCTAAAAATATTAATCAAAGGTTTAATTAATCATTAAATTATAAAACCATGAACAATGTTTATCTAAAAGGGACTCCATTAAACTTACAACATGGGAACATAAAATTTAACATTAGCAATATTAGATGAAGTCAAAAGAAGGTTATATGCTAGCAAACTTATGTAAACTAGATCAACATAAGATATTTAATTGAATGTTTGATTATGGAATAAATTATTAAAATTTGAAATAAGGGCCCCTAGTTTTATAAATGGGGGTATGTTAACCTCAAAAAATGGCAACTTATGGGGGAAACATAGAAATATGTTAGAATTAAGATACTCTTGGTTCAGACTAATAACTAGGCTATTTATTCCACTTGATTATGTACCAATATTAAGATCAATTCATGATTAAAATAAGTCTTAACAATTCAAAATTAGTCTCAAACATCAAACCTTAGTCACATTTTATGTGTGCTTTGATTCCACTTACTATTTACCAAGGGATTTAGGGAATAACTTCCAGATTCATGACCTTGACCATTAACACTAACTTATAGCATAGTTAGATGTTCATTAAGAAACATGATTATATATAAGGCTTGGGCATTTCTCTGCTACTAGCTAAGCATCCATATCCCTAATAGAGATACCTTTGGCTCTAATAAAGGCCTTGATCCACTTTTAGCTAGTCATCCATAGCCCCGATGGAGATTACTAGAATCACCTATGTTTAGAAAGCTATTGAATTTTGTAATAAGATCTTATTTTAGTATTTTTAAAATAATTTTGACTTTATACCAAAGTTTGGAATCCATTTTTCTATTTTTAGGGATTTTTTCAAGTGTTTGATCTTTAGACAATCATCTTTAGTTGCCAACTTTGTCCCAAGCAATAATGTTTAAGTAAAAACATGACTATGTTTCCAAATTCTAGCTTTCACCCAACATGTTCAATCCTTATTAAAATAAAATTTAGATCAAAACATAGCTTAATATTTTAAGGAATAATTAGCCTATATATCAATCTTTACCAATTTATGCAAATCATAACATCAAGCTCACATTTTAATAATCCATGATCAACCAATGTTGAGAAGTTATACCTGTATCTCTTAATTATCAAGTTCTCAAGAAATTAAGTGAAATTTGAGATAAGGTATATGCAAAAGGACTTATTAAAATTGAGGAAAAAATAACAAAAATCAAACACACCAAACAAACAAACAAAAAGAAAATAAATATTTACAAACACTACCTGCAAACAAGGGACATGAAAGAAAGAAACTAAACTAAGCCCTATACTATCTCCATAAAGAAACTGCATCTAGGATCAAATGGAAAGTTATTTATCCTACCATTTAAACCTGAAGCATGATTGATTCCATTCAATGGCCTTTCCTTTTGGATATGTTCACTTGTATTCTTGTGTCTTCTGTATGATGCAACTTGGTTTCCCACCTCCATTCTCAAGTGCATGGATTGAAGATATAGATCCAAGATTAAATAATATTCTTTCCAAATTATTCTTTCTTGCATCAAGAAATCTAGCTCTATTGCATTCAAAGATTGATCATGTCTTGTATCATTATCCTTCTATGGTTGAATTGTGAACTCAGTTGGTATATTTGGATTGATGTCTCCATTAGGCTCCAACTCAACTTGAAAGGCCTCTTCATCATAATAAATTGAAAGGACATGAGATTCATTTCAGCCTTACCATTTGAATCAGGTTGATCACCTACTTCCAACCATTAAAGCTTTTATTTGGAAATGCTTCATCTACTACACATACTTCATCTTCATCTTCTATGTAGAATGGCATCTCTTATATCCAATCGAGTCCCACCTTATCTTGTTTTAGGATCTCTAGAATGACATTGTTATCTTGGAATACCTCAATTTTTATTTCAAAAATCATGGTATAAATGTTGCCACTTGTTAGCTTCTTCAAGGATATCCTCAATTTTAGCAATGACCTCAAATAAATTATCCTCATAGTTATCTTCTAAAGAGAGGTTAACTTGTATATGATCTCTTTCATGGGGTTGATTATCTTGAATGGTTAATCCTTCTTACATATCATCTTCAAGTTCATTTTTTTCTTCAAATGGAAAATCAAAAGTTTTTACCATCAAAGATTTAGATGTTCTAGCAAATTTAGATGTCCCTAAAACATTATCTTAATTAAACATAGGTTCAAATGTATTATTTTCAATGGTTCAAAGACATTACAATGATCAAGAACCAATATCAAAAATATTCATTTCATATATGTTCTCAGATGACCTATTATTGTTGTTATCATGAAACCTATTTGTAAACCTATTGAACCTTTGAGAAGAATAGTTTATATTGGAGTTTTCCTTAGTATTTTCCATATGCTTTTATAATTGAACAAAATTATTTATTAGATTTTGAAACATCTTAAGTATGGATTCATTCTCAGTCTTTGGTGTTTTTGAGTTATGAACTTGATTGTTATTACTAGTGGGAACTAAAGCTCTCTATCCCTATGGATGAAATTTATTTTTAGCATTATTCAAAACCCCCAAATTTTGGCCAAGATGGGTATGGATTAAGGGCAATTGGTTTAGGCCAATTAGTTAAAGATAGGTGTCTGATTTAAGGTTGACACATTCTGATTGGCATTAGGAATGATATTTAGTGCTAGTAAATTAGGGTTGACATTTGGGATAACATATGTAAGCTGACCTTGATGCTACATTTGATTATTCATTATTATATATTTATCATAAATTAATGCTAAGGTTTTTATTACTCCAAAAAACCTTTTAAGAAACCCAAAAATCATGGGATCCAAAGCATCTTTGTAAATCTATAAGGCTAAATCCTCATCAGGTCTATAAGGGGCTATGGTTATACTAAACATAGTTTGAAATAAATTGTGAAAGGCTCTAATGGTCTCACTAAAATCTCTCTTAATACTGGTGAATTATTGATATAGAATACAAGGATTGATTATTTTTCCAAATTCATCAATAAAGATCCTATTAAAATCATTCCAACTAGTGATGTGACTTTTTGGAAGATTGAGGAACCATTCATATGAATCATATTTGAAATTAAATGGAAATAGTCTACGTGTTACATATTCATGAACCACATTTATCAATCTTAAATTAGTTTTGAAAGATTTAACATGTTCTTCAATTGTAACAACATTATTGGGATTAAACAAAGGAAAATACCTTTCAATATTTCTTGGTAAATCATGTACCTAGCTAGGCACATTGATAGAAGATCCACTTAAACATGCCATACCTTGATGAATATTTTACTTACGATAGTTACATCTTGTAAAATATTGAACCCTATTTGAAATACAATGCGTAAATCTTATCTTTAAAAAGAACAGTGATCAAACTTGTACAGTAAGCAAATTTTGCACAAATATGTATAAAGAACAATAAAGGACATCAATATTTAACAAAATTAGCTCAAAGATATGTCTAGATATGTGGATATGAATGATATTTACATGTTTAGGTTCAAATAAACTCAGATTTATAAAGGATATATCAATTTTTGAGAAAAATAGCTATTACTAACCTCAAAATTTTTGGATTTACAAATCTCAAGCTATCTTTATCACAATTACTCATGTATCTTGAAAGAACACCTATATTTGTCTAAATAAGCAAAAATACTAATCTAGAACCATCAAGATGAATGATATTTACACAAATATGTTAAAAGAGACATAAATATGTAAATAATACATCAATCTTTGAATAGAATTCACCAAAATTATAAAAGATAATATAGATTCACAAAGCTTTAGCTAAAGGCCCTCTTTTGAGTGACAATTTTCCCTTATTGATGCACCTAGATGTATCATGAGGTTCATATAGTGTTTAATAAATAATTCTCATTTATGGATTCAAATAACCCATTAAATAAGTTGTTGGTTATAATCTTCATAAGATCTAGGGTTGAATAACAACCAAGTTAAATGATTGTTTCACAAAATGAACATGTAAATGGTTGTTGGGATCAATCATGGTCTTAGAACTTTATGAAGATGAAAGTAATATTAACTAAATCTAATGAATGATTCCCAAACCCTAAAGTCTAAACCCTAATATAACATGGATATTTATAACTAAAATCTAAATTAAAGTGATCTGATAAAAAAGGAGCAAAAGGGAGGGTAGGGTAAAAAGAAGGTGGTTCTCATCTTCAATCTAGACATTATGATAGAGCTTAAAATTCATCAAGACATGTACTAAACCAATATATAACATGAAATTTCATAGGCACATATCCTATTGTATATTAGGGAAATGTCTAAGGAAATTTAATGCAAATAATAAATCAAGTTCACTTAAAAGGTTTAATTCCACAAGAAAATAGATTCTACACATTTTCAAGAAAAGTAAAAGAGAATGAAATGAACCTAAAATCTTTCAATCAACCTAGAATAAGCACAAATTGAAATAATTCAAATTTGAACATCAAACCAAAAACTAAGGAAGTAACCATGATAAAAAAACACATAGATAAATGTTAGAAAAACTCTATAGAATTCCTTGCTTATATGGCTTGCTTCAAGTTTACAAAGTAATTTTGGCTCTAAGAACTCCCCCTTTTACAATTAGCAATTCCACCTTTATATAGGCAATTCATTAAATATGCTAGTCATTACTTCTTAACATGCAATTGGATAAGTGTCATCATACAACTGGGAACGTGTTATGGATAACTATCTTTTTAGAATGATCTAATATTGATGACACTTTTCCAATATGAATAACAAAATGCTATATATGTTCCATATTGATCTTGATTTTATAGAATAAAATATTCCCTTGAAATTATTTATATGGTCTTTTGATTTTAAAAAAATACTATGCTAAATAAGTTGAATTTGATACTATTTTATACTTGAAGCCTTTTGATTTTGTCCTTGATCTTCATGACTTTGTTACATTTGTTCATTAATTAGTCTGGAATTGATAATTGGTTCCTGTAAAATTTATTATGTCTACCTTGTTAAGTCTTTGAACATTTGACCCTTAGCATCTGATGATAAAATAGATCAATTAATTTTAGGTCTATAATATCTTTTAATATGAGCTATTTACTTGTGCATGATAGTAATTAATACTAAAAATATGACCATTTGTCATTTTGGGACATGTGTCACTTACTTATTGGTTATGAGCCCTTTAAAAAGTCTATTTTAACTCACATCATTGGATCTATTTTCATGAATCAATGTGGTTCATTGATCTCAAGCTAAGAAGTCAAATACCATTGGTTGCTCCATCATATTCCCTATAGTTATGACACTTGTCACTATCATATTAATTTTGAGCTTCATTCAAATGTCAACTTTATTTTGAACCATTGATCTTGATTGTATAAATGAAATGTACTCCATCGATCTCTATATACTAGGTTCAATCCTTTGCTCTACATACCATTGATTTTCTGATAGAGTTCCTATGATAGCAAAACTTATCCTCCTCTCACTCATCTTGAGGCTTCATTAAAGTTTTGAATTAATACACACCATTAATTAGGATGTGTATGCTCATTTGTGTACCATTAATCTAAGGGAAGATGATCATGTTTTAACTATGGGTTATGTGCTCGACACTTGTCATCTCTACACTTGTTTTGAGTCCTTTTACTTTTCGAATTTGATCATGCACCATCATATTTATGGTGCCCTAGTTAACATTCACTATAGATCTTAGTGCTTGACTTTTGAATCCTACTTTACCCATGATCTTAACACTTGTCAAATCTAGGTTCATTTTGTTCCTACAAACATTTAATATAAATTTAATAAAGTTCCTCAAAAAAAGAACTTAGGACATAGTTATATTATAAGTTTTTTATTAATGTTAATAAACATGATTAAAAACCTTAGGATAATGTCTAATCTAAGTTTTAAAATATAATAAAAGTGCTTACAAGTGTGCCACTTGGTATTTCCATAGGATATTGGTTTATTGACTTGTTGACTCTAGGGAAGTGCCTACAGACCATTGATATATTATCTAAACTCCCAAGATGTTACCACTTAGCACTCTCAGGTCACTCCATATATATTCTAACTTCATAACTCTAAACCACACCATTAGATCTTTGGTGCATGAATTAATGTGCGCCATAGATATTCCTTTGAACTTTATTAACCCTCCATGGGTCATTGATCTCTTTACATTGGGATTCAAGATCTCACCACATGGATCCTTTACATTAGTCCTTAGGTATTTTGACCTTTCGACCTAGGTGAGAGCCTATGTATTATTTGATCTCTGACTTAGGATCTGAGATATTACCACTTGGTGGTCTATCATTAAACCTATTCTTGTGAATAATAAAATATATGAAGTAAGGGCTCAGGTAAATATAAGGGACTTAAGATATAAAACTTAGCCTAAAGTTTTTTTATTGTATTAATAAATACATTTAAGACTTTAGAATAAGGATTTAGGCTAATATAATAAAGTGTTCCCTATGTAATTTCAAATAAAAATGACTTTCATAAATTTGAATCTTATTTTAAAAGACCTAGGCTAAAAAAAATTTAGACTAAGGTTTTAACATGATCTAGATATAGATTCAATTAGATAATTAAGGGCTAAAAACATTAATCAAAGGGTTAATTAATCATTAAAGTATAAAACCCTACACAATGTTTATCCAAAAGGGACCACATTAAACCTACAACATGGGAACATGAAAGTCAACATTAGCAATATTAGATGAAGTCAAAAGAAGGTTATATGCTAGAAAAACTTATGTAAAATTTATCAACACAAGATATTAAATTGAATGTTGAATTACGGCATAAATTAGCAAAATTTGAAACAAGGATCCCCATTTTTAGAAATGGGGGCATGTGGACCTCAATAAGAGGGAAGGTGGATATGTAAAATAGATCATCATAACAGTGAAGGATAAGGGAATAAAGCTTAATTAAGTAGTAAAATAAGGATATCAATACAAAAATTTATATGGTGAACACCATTTCACTAGGTCAATATTTATTGAGATGTAATTATTCATGATTTGTACTAGTCTTGTAAGGCAAGAAAATATGGGTTTTACTATGGTTTTTATCCATCTTGTTTGAATGTGTGTAATGATAGTCTTTGGAAAAATTTTACTCTAAAACTCTTGGTTTTAGGTCTATAGACATAAGGATACAACTCAATTCCATCCTCAAGTATATAGAGCTAAAGTTCAAACCATAATAGATGAAGACTTGATCTATGTTTGAATTTTAACCTTGTCATTTGGCTATAGATTAGACCATGTATTATTACCTAGGTTTAAATTATGTATTGGTCATAATGACATCTAAATATTTATCCTTTAAAATACATGAATTTGTATATGGTTTGAGTTATGTTTTTGATTCATTAAAACAACTGTATATTTGGTACAAAATTATTGCTATTTCATTGTATAGTTTTGTCGATTTCAATAAGAGTCAAAATGGATAAAGATATGAATATATTTTTTCTAGAAATCATATTATGAATCCTATGATGAGATACCAAATGTATATAATTGTACATATGTATATATAAATATATACATAATATATAAATAAATAAATATATTATTGTGTTATAATATGTATATATTTTATATTCTCATGACTTTAATAGGTATTGTTTAGTGATACCTATAGGAAGCTGTATAACATTTAACAATGCCATTATCTTGACCTACGTGGAAGAGATTACATCTAATATTGAACATAATATAGTTGTAGGTAATATAAATTATTTATAATTGTTTATAAACTTATGGATGACAAAATATGTGTATGTATAAATGTCAATTAT
>JARHVA010011165.1:32500-85000 GCA_037957365.1 Torreya grandis
GCAGATCCATGGTATATGTGAAACTAGAGAGCTCAATGTATTATTGATCTTGTTTTTGAGTTTGTGTAGTAAAATCATTTTAATATTTCTCCTCCATGAGCTCACCTCTAGTGAACCAAGAGTTTTCCTCCTACCGACATCAGGTCTCCAATGCCAGACAAAGCTTCTCTTTCCTCTACTAGTAGAACTTTGTCTATACATACTCCACAAAGGTTTTTTATCCCTCCTTTCAATATTCATATCATGGCAGCCCAAGGGCCTTGGGGTAACACCTTTGGCACCCTAAATCTAACCCCACCTTTACATGATATACCTCATAGTTAGAGAAAGAATTTTCTCAAGTTCTATAGTCATGGGAAAGTTCATCCTAATGAGCATATTGTATCTTTATGCATAGCCTATGGTGTGATAGGAATTAAATATGAAGATATAATGGTAAGACTATTCGTATAAACATTTTAAGGCATTGCCACAAATTGATTTTATCATCTTCAAGCTCAAACTATAACTCACTGAAATGCTCTCAAGGCTAAGTTTGAGGCTAGGTTCAAACCCATAGAAGATGCACATACCTTGTTGGCTTAGCTTACACAAATGAAGAAGGAGCCTCATGAGCCTATACAAGACTTCATTGTTAAATTTGATACGCTGAGGAAAAGAATTCCTACAATTACTCAGAAAACACTAGAAAATCTTAAGTGCTTCTTCATCAATTCTCAACTTCTTGAAGTGAATTTTCTATTGAGGCAAGATGGCCATATAGATCTTTTTTCAGCTTAGATTTTTGCTACCAATTTTGAAGATGATCTTATCCTTGTAGGTAAGATAAGAAGAGATCCTAATAGAAATAAATTTTCTTCACCTATTGAAAATTCTTCTACAAGCACCACTAATCCTATGGTGCAAAAGCTAGCAAATGAATTGTTAGCTCTGAAAAGGCAAATGGCCCAAGGAATGTTTTCTCCTCCTTATAAATATATACCAAGGAAGACATTCCCTAACCATTCATATCAAAGCAATGCTACTAGGAATCAAGGGCAACCCAATCGCCTTCCTCTTGCATAGGGGAAGCTTACCATTGAAGCAACACCAGGTAACTTAGTAGTTGGTTATCATGAATCTGAACATGATTTCTCTTTCCAACCTGAGTTAGACGAAGAAGATGATGCTAATATCTTTGCAGAAGGAGAAGAAGAATTATCTAGTGACTCGAACATTGGTTTTCTAAATTACCAACATGAAGCTAGAAGAAAGGGAGAAGTGTTTGATGGATCATATGTTGTTTTTACTAGGTCCCAAAACTATTCAACTCAATAAGCTGATAAGGGAAAAGTAGGAGAACCTTAGCCATTAATTTCAATTTCTAAATAGGGGACTTCACTACCTTTCCAATCAAAGGTCCCAATGACCAATAATAAAGTAAGTACCTCAAACAACCCTGTACCTTCTGCTTCCATTTCTTAAACCAATTCCACACCCAATAAAACCTAAAAGGATGGACTTCCTTCCTTTGTTTCTAGTTCATTTTAGTTATTTGACATAATTGATCATACTAGGAAGACGAATATCCAAATGTCTAAGTTTGAATACTTACAAGCCAACCTTAAGCAGGTAGATAGGTTGACTAAATCCATCAAAAGCAAAACCATCCCTACAGGACAAGATTTTTCAAAAGTGACTCATGATCCCCCAAAGAACAAATCCACCTAAAACAATCTTGTCATTACTCCTCCTGTTGCCCTTAGGAAACTAGAACCTTTCTATGTTTCCATTATGATTAATGGTCATAAGTTGAGTAACTATATAATAGACTCTAGAGCCTCTGACAATGTTATGCCAGCTAAGGTAATAGACTCTCTCATTCTTACCTTAACTAAAACTTTTGGGAGATGTTTCTCCATGGAAAAAATGTAAGTGCCACTTTTGGGTCAAATCAAAGATGCCTAATTTGCATTTAAGGCTTTTCCAGTTAAGAGAATTAAGATGACAGTCTTAGTGGCTAATGTTCTAGCTTCTTATGGCATTCTGCTCAGACATAATTTTTGTAAGGATGTAGGTGGAGAGTTAAATATGGACCTGTTTGAAGCAAGGATACCTATTAAGGGCATCATGAAAAATTTGCTTCTTAAGGAGTCAAAATATATTGTCACCTAAATGTCAGACCCTAAATCTCAAATTTTGTTTGAATCCTCAGGAATGGGTAATTAATTTATGTGCACCGAAGATGTTTCTATTTCATCAGATGAAAGTTCATTGGGTGAGAATTCAAAGAATTCAGATAGAAAATTAAAAGAATTCATTGAGCAAAGTTTAGGTGAAAAAGGATCTTCCCTCCCTAGTAAAGAGAAATCTTTAAGAAGATCAAATTCTAATGATGTCTAGATTCTAGATTTTGATGGTAGCTACTCTTCTACTAGTTTTAGAACCAAAATTGTTTTGATATATCCACAAGTAGATATTTTACGCTTTTCATTTAAGTTGCAGTTCAACAATACCAACAACACCATTGAGTATGAATCTTTATTGCTCAGATTAAAAGCTACTCATGCTAAAGGTGTTAAGATTCTTCATGCTTGAGGAGATGCTAAATTGGTAGTTTTTCAGTTACGAAATCTGTATCAAACTAAAAATAAAAGATTATGACATTATTGCAATCTTTTATGGGATTGTATTGATAGTTTTGATGCTTTCAATATTTCTGTGGTGCCCAGAGAGTTTATTGACCATGCATATTCATTGGTTGTATCTACAACCCTCATGGTTCATCATAAGGATTTCAAAGGGAACAAGTACACTATTGAGTTGGTCTTTCAACCAAGTGTACTTGATAATCTTGACCATTGGCAGGTGTTTAATGGTGATAATCAAATTGTCAATTTTTTGGAAAAGATGGATGGTTTTGAGGAGATCTATTTTGAGGGTAGTACCTCTCTAACATGGGAATCAATTCCCAAAACAAGTTCAAGAAATAGAGAAGATTTTCTTCAACTCAGAGGGAATAAAATCACAAAATGTTTGGTTTCTCTTAAGAAACTATTTGATAAGCATGATAGGTGTATCAACCAGCAACCAATGGATTCAAGTTCATCCAAAGAGTTTGATCAAGTAAATTTGAGTACCAAAGAAAATCAAAAAATGGTCAACATTGGGAAATGTTGCACTACTGATGAAAAGGTTAAATTTGTCACTCTTCTTCACTATTACATTGATGTTTTGGCATATTCCTATGATGACCTACAATCCTTCAGGCCTGAAGAAATTTAGCATGAAATTCCTCTCAAAATTGGGTCATTGCCTCACAAGTATAAGCAAAGGAAATACAATCCCAATATTTTAGGTACTATCATTTAAGAGATCCAAAAGATGTTGAATGCTAAGATAATTTTTCCAATTCACTATTCCACTTGGATCACCAACATAGTTCTTGTAAGGAAAAAGAATGGAGAAATTCATATATGTGTGAATTTCAGGAATCTCAATCAATCTTATCTAAAGGAAAACTACCCTCTACATATCATGGATCAAGTGTTGCAAATAGTAACTAGCTTAGAGATGTTATCAATGTTAGAAGGTTTCTTTGGGTACAAGCAATTCAAATTTGATGAAGTAGATCAACACAAAACTACTTTCACTACACCTTGGGGTACGTTTGCATATCACAGAATGCCTTTTGGTTTGATCAATGCTAGCACCACATTCCATAGAGGAATGGACCTTACTTTAAATGATGAATTATGGAAGTTCATCATGGTATATCTTGATGACTTAACTATCTTCTTCAAGCATCGTCCTGATCATATGTATCATTTACAAGTGCTAGAATGATGTTGGCAAAATGGTCTTTCTCTTAATCCCAAAAAGTTAGTTTTTAGGGTTACATAAGGTAAAATTTTTAGCCACATTATATCCCAAGAAGGTATAAAAATCAACTCAAAAATATTTAGATCTATCCAAAATCTTACTCTACCTACTAGTAAGTCTGCAGTCCATTCTTTCTTCAAAAAGGTGAATTTTCTACGAAGGTTCATCCCAAAATTTGTAAAAAACCCACTACATTATCGACATGATGAAGGATAAAGATACTTTCTGATGGACTATATAAGGTACAATAACATTTGAAGATATCAATAATGTTATTGCTCATGCCCCAATCTTAATTTGTCCAGATTATACCAAAGACTTCATTGTATATAGTTATACTTTTGAGCACACACTTTCAACCATTTTGGTTCAGTAGGACAAAGAAGATGTGGGTTTTCCCATATAATTTATGATCTACCCTCTCAAATATCATGAAATGAATTATTCAATTATGGATAAGCATGCTTATGCAGTGGTTAAGGTGATAAAATATTTCCAGTTCTATATCCTGAATTCACACACTATTGTTTTGGTGCCTGATACCATAGTGAAGGTTATTTTAACTCAGTAAGAGTTTGGTAAAAAAATGGGAAATTATATTGCCAAAATTATATAGTTTTATCTTAATATCAATCCTACTAAGCTAGTGTGGGGAAGAGGTCTCTATCAATTAATTGTTGAAAATGTATTAGAAGAAATAGGACATGAAGAAGCAGTGACTGATGACATGCCAACAATTCTTTTTGTTACTACTACTGATGAGTGGTATTCCAATATCACTCATTTAATTACTTATGGTGAGTGTCCTACACATTTGTCTTATAAATAAAAAATAAATGTTAAGTTGAGAGTTGTTAACTATGTTTTGTGGGACAATGGTTTGTACAAAAGAAGCCTTGATGGGGTATTTCTTCACTATGTGGATAAAGCATAGCAAAGTAAACTTTTGGAGTCCTTCCATAACTTAGCTTGTTGATGACATTTTTTCATACCTGTGACTACTTATAAAATTCTACAAGCTAGATATTATTGGCCTGCTCTATTTTAAGATACATATAATTAAGTACGTAGATGTGATTTATGTCAACAATTTGTTGGGAAATCCAAGTTGGCTGCATTACCCCTCAAGCCTATGGTGATCAAAGAGCCTTTTTAGTAATGGGGTATTGACTTCATTGGCACTATGAACCCATCCTCAAGTGCTAGACATAACTATATCCTCACTGTAATAGATTATTTTACTAAGTGGGTGGAAGCCATTCTAGTCAAGCATGCCACTTCAGAAGTGGTGTGTAATTTATTGAAGGAAAATATTATTTCCCATTTTGGAGTTCCAAACAAGATTATAGTAGACAATGCCTCATGTTTATCTTCTCAGGAGATTACTAACTTTTTATACAATCAAAAAATTATTCTTTCCCACTCCTTAGACTATTATCCATAAGGAAATGGCCAGGCAGAATTGAGTAGCAAAAATCTGGTTACTATCATCAAGAAACTAGTTAATGACAATCAGAGGACTTGGCATAAAGCATTGTTTGATGATTTATGGGAAAATAGGATTATGCCTAAGAGGGAAATAGGTATGTCCCCATTCCAACTTTTATATGGTCTAAATGTAGAAATACCCATTACCTTGGAATTACCAGCATTGAATTTGGCAAAGGCAATAGAAGATTCAACTTTTGCAAATTCTATTGATAAAATAATCATGTGTCTGACTGAGTTAGAAGAGTAATAAACTATAGTAGTGTACCACATTTTTGAACATAAAAATTAGGTGAATAAACTTTTTGACTAAAAAGCAAGGAATCACAAGTTTCAGATTGGAGATCAAGTCTTTGTTATGGGACAAGAGGAGAGAACTAAAGGGAATGCATATAAATTTTGATTCCTTGTGGAGAGGTCCATTTTCCATCCATAAATTCAATGGAGATAATAGTTTCTTATTAAGATATCAATATGGGACACCATTCACACTACCTTGTAGTGGGCAGCATCTGAAGCACTTCAATCCTTGAAGTATCAGATAAGTCTAGTTGTACATTTGTATAGTCTTTATTTTTTTGTGTTATTCACACCAATGTTATCTAATGAATATTTTTGAAATATAAAATAAAATTAATAAAAGATAAATCAATCAACTTTAAAAATTAAAATCTAACTAGTTAGTCAACCTAAATTTTGTTAGATTATTAGAATATAGTTTTTAATGTGATGGGAAGTTGGCTATAAGCAAGGAATTAAAAAATAATCTAAGGATAGTTTTAGGAGGTTTGGGATGAAAGGGATATATATTTATAATGGTATAGGATTGGTATTGGGGCCTACCCCCTCAATTCACACACCAAAATGGTAAGGTTATTAGGTGCTTATCCAGAATATACCATTAACCATATTTTTATACTTGGCTAGAAAACCAAGTCAGCTTCCCCTTTGGTGATGAAATCCAAGTAGGTTGGCTTTGGGTAGATAATTTTTAAATTTATTTTTAATATTTTTATAATTTGGTTGTGTGTACATAAAATATTAAATAATGAAACTAAATGGTAAATTAAAAACTACCTAATTAGACTATGTGTTTTATTCTTAAGCATGCAAGCAATAAGAAATGAAAGTATGATCTAATTACTAGCATATAAGGGTTAATTCCAACTTTGAAACATGGTATAATGTTGATGTAATTGATAGGGTATGAAAAAAATATAGATTATGGTAGATAGTGTCACCTCTGTACTATGAATTCAAGGTCAAAAAATGAATAAGTTTGATAAAGTTGATCCAATTATCTAGACAATACATAGAATACAGAACTAGGTCAATAGGGTCAATCTAGTTGACTATACAAGGGTAGTTTTGAAGACTACAAACTATGAAAAAAAAGACTGTAAGGAAAGAGAAAAAGAATAGGAAGGAACCTTGGTCATTCTGAAGATGCAAAAAAGTTAGATTGTTATCAAATAACCTTGATATATACTTGAAAATTCTATTAACAAGTTTGACTAGGTCAATCTAGTTTTACAAAATCCTATTGTTGAGTGCTTAAAATATACAAGGTCAATTAGGCTGACCTAGTATGATGAACAAGATGCTTGAAATATATAGGGTCAACTAGGTCGACCTAGTAGTTTGAATGAGAAGTCTAAAAAATTGTATTGGGTTGACTGAGTTGATCTAGTAGCTTGTACTTGAAATAGAACTTGCATAGAAAGAATAGAGTAGTATGGATGTGACTTTGTGTTAAACATGCACATATAAGTTAGAACTAGGTTGATGTAATAGACCCAATATGGTAAATATATGATAAAAATAATTATAAAATAAATAAATAAGTGAACAAATCTTACAAGGGTTAGTTCACATCAGGTTCACTAGAATGTATGTAACAAAAAAGGCATCATGTCTTTAAATCAATCATATATTGGAGAAGATAGATCATACCTACAATTTTGATTGGGAGTGTATTTTTTAGGTGGGGACATGAAAAATATGGATATCTATTAGACCTAATTAGGGGATAATTTATAACAATACACTATGCTAAGGAGGGTTCTTAATCCTCTAGTCTAACATAATCATGCAATAACCCTAAATTTGTCCTAGGTTTTGATATTTCACCTATTTTAATAACAAAGAAATTAAATATAATATAGTGCTCACCAAATCTTGTGGCACAACATGAGATGTTAGTTATAAATCAAAAAATGTATAAGATAATATCAATTAAGCTAAGCATGATTAAGATCCTATTACGTGGAATATGAAGAGTAATATTATTCGAAGCCAATACTTATGTTACTTCTATCTACTAAAGAGAGGGAAAAAGTTAGATAATATTTACCTGAATGTGAACCCTTCAAGACTAAATATCTCCCTTGGACAAAGGGGATTTGTAAGAGGTTTTTATAGTTTATAAGGATCACTAAGGAAGGCCAAAACATTGAAGACTTATCTAAAAGACTAGATTTTCCAAGTAGGAACCCTAAGTTAAGACTCTGCAAGTAGAATGGTGGAAGAGTATATTTTAAATAAGTGAAAGTGAATAATAAATATTTATTTACTATTGAAATAATGACAAAATTATCTTGTATTTATAGGTGGATCTTTCCCTAAACCCTTCTAAATATGTTATCCAATAGGGTCGACCCAGTTGACCCTGTACAATTTTATTCAATTTTTCACTAGGTCCTAAGCTAGGTTAGCCAAAGGCCAAAATAACTCCTAAGTGAAAATCACCTAAAACTATACAAGGCCAACCTAGTTGACCTAATACAACTGATTGATAAAATGTTACTAAGGTAAGGAAAAAAGGATGGAAAATGGAAAAAGACTACTAGAGGAGTCTGCAAGTAAGGAGAAATAGCTTTATAAATGGTTTTAAGAGCTGGTTGGATTGGTAATAATGTGGAAATGAGGGATAAAATCATATGAATCACCAATGGTCTGCCCACCCCTTTCTTAACACACCCTTTAAGGTGTGCACTCAAAGATATTTAGTCTCGATGGGTTCTTGTAAGATGTAAAGCGTCAATAATTGATAAAATTTGAAAATATTATGTGTATAAAGTATGTAGGTAACCTTTATGTCAATAATTTTGATCAAAAACATTCTTATAAAATGGGAATAAATCCTTATAAATTAAAAAATAACCCTAAGTTTCATAGTGTATCATGAGACATCTAATAAATACAATCATTGAATAAGATTCATCACATGGGTTATACACATGCTCAGGAAAACTATAGATATGTAAGGTAAGACTAAAAAATTTATTGAAGGAGTAAATTTTAAGTTAACCTCTTCATGGCCCATGCCTAATGTCTTAATATTAGTCAAGAACAATAATGGTTCTACAACATCCATTCTAGAAAGTCTAAGTGTGCAGGTCACAAATATCATCAAGAGATAGTACGACTTGCATATAGGACTATTTTTTTTAAGTAAAATTATGATTAAAATTATATAGGAATAAATTAATAATGAATAAATTATTCTTTATCTTATTAACTCTTATTCTTATCATTCCATAGGCTTATTTCCTAGAAATAAAGTTTCTAAAGACATTCAAATCATCTAGATGTTAAATATATAGCATGGGGAAGATGTTAACCTTTCACAAAGGTTTATATATATATATATATATATATATATATATATATATATATATATATATATATATATATATATATATATATATATATATATATATATATATATATATATATATATATATATATATATATATATATATATATATATATATATAACCCCATACTAGTATTTAGTGGTTTAATATGGTTCCTCTTGGATAAAATAACATAAAATAGAGAAATAAAAGATTTAATATGCATGGTCAGGTCATATTTGTATCTCATATTGAGTCATGTTTAGTAAAGATGGGTAAATTTTAATTCTAAAACTTATGCATGCTACAATCATACTAAACTCGTATAAAATATTGTACCTCATGTTTAGTAAAGATATATAGTAATTTCCTCTAAGTTCCATTAAATATACCAAAAGATAGTTACCCATACATATTGAAATATTAATACTATGCAAGTCAAGGTAGTACATAGATAACACCAATCATGGGATTCCATAGACCACTTTATTTTATATGCTTAAAAGACCTCCACCACTAGGAAAATATTCAAATACTTATTTCTTATTTATAAAATGGAACTTAATTAATGCTACTTGTAGATTCATCAAATAAAGGGATTAAGTAACATGGCAATAAGGTTATTATAGTAGGCCAAAAAAACATATAATTAAGACCCTTTAAAATTCTAATATTTAGGTCAATAATGTTAGAGCAACCATTTATATTTTTCTTATCACTATAATAACTTATGATTTAATAAGTAATTTAACACTTAACCCAATTTTCAAGTAATTATCACTAATTCATATGAATTTGTTTAAATCCCAAGCTAATTATTCTCATGACAATGGGAGGGGAAAAATCATTTCCCAAGTTGGGAGCCTTCCCAACCATGGAGAGGACAAAATTTTCCCTCACCATGGGTAGATTAAAAAATTTACAAATATCATACACTAGACTTTCATGGTAGTTTTGAATGTCATGCTAGACATGTATACAAATTGTGGATGCATAATGAAGGCACATGAAATATATGATATAATTTGGAAGCATACTAAAGGAAAATTTTATGAAAAAAAATCATGTGCCTTCAATATACTTCCAAATTTTTCATAAATTTATAGCATGGAATCAATATGATGACTTCTAAGAACAACATTTATCTTACAATCATCCCACTCCCTGAGGAAGTATTTCTTTGAGACATTTTTTCAAGAAACCATAAGAAAATATTACAAGTTTGTATTCCATTAGTATGTGTACAATATATCATGTATTTAATGTGACTTAATTATGTTGACATTCATTGAAATGGTTCATGTGATATCAAAATGATTCCACATTTTTTTTTGCATGTATACAATGGAATTATAAACTAAAAAGTATGACAAATTTACATATTTAATTATTTTTTAATGAATGTCCATACTCTATAATTTTTCATTTTAAAAGCAGTAATACATTTAAATTCTAAAAGTCATTAATACATTTAAATTCTTATATAATGCAAGTCAAAGTGGATATTTTTGGATGTTTTTATTGTGAATTAATTCTAATTTTTAATATTTAGTTATAAATGTCTTGCTATAAATGTATGTAAAATTAGGAAGCATGCTCAAGGAAAATGGATTTTTTTTAATGTAATTAAATCTAATCTTATCATTTATGAGTATTTATATTTTTCCTCTCTATGGTTAGGGGCCTTCAAAATGATGGTGAAAAAAATAAAATTCACCATGGTTGGGATTCCTTCTAACCATGGAGATGTAATTATTATTTTTTTACCATGGTTGGGATTCCTTCTAACCATGGAGATGTAATTATTATTTTTTTACCATGGTTGGATCCTTCACAACAATGAAAAGGACAAAAAAATCTTATCCATGGTTTAGAGGGATCCCAATCATTTTGATAAAGCTATATATGATACCTCTTTGAATTTGTTTATCTATACCTTTGCAATTTTTAAAATGTTTTAGTTGTGAATGCCTTATTTATTTTAAATATGTTGTAGTTTTTAATTCCTTGGTAAAAATGTATGCAAAATTATGAAGCATTCTCAAAGAATATGGACTATTTAACATAAATTAAATAAATATATTTGCATCATATATTAGTATTTTATTTCTAATAATTAATTTCAAAACTCTAAATACAATCGATAATTAACCTTACATGTCAAAATTCTAATTAAATTAATATTTTAATTATGCATGTCAAAATCAAAGACAAATCTTGATGACATTTGTAATGACATTATGGTATAAATTGATTGACTGAAAAATCACATTTACAATGATTTAATTATTAAAATACAATGTCAATTATAATTCCATCCCCCAACAATTTTCCCATTCCATGGTTGGAAGGGATCCCAACCATGGTGAGAAAAAAAATTGTCACCATGGTTGGGATCCATTCTAAGCATGGAGAGTTAAAAAAAAATTTGTCCTCTCTATGATTTTGAGGTATCCCAGCCATAGTAAGAAAAAAATAAAATTATCACCATGGTTTGGATCCCTTCTAACCGTGGAGAGGATAAAATATTCACTCTACATAGTTTAAAGGGCTCCCAAACATGTCAAGAAAAAAAACATTATCACCATGGTTTGGAGCCCTCCAAACTATAGAGAGGAAAAAAATTTCATTTTCCTCTCTTCACACCATGGTTGGGAGGACTCTAAACTATGGTGATACATGTTTTTCACACCATGGTTGGGAGCTCTCCCAACCATGGATAGTAAAAACCAAAATTTTCCCTTGACATGTTTAGAAGGGATCCCAACCATGGTAAGAAAATAAAATATCACCATGATTAGAATCCCTCCCAACCATGAAGAGATAAATTTTTTTTGGCCTCTCCATGTTTGGTAAAATAATTTCTCCCCATGGTTGGGATCCCTCCAAACTTTGGAGAGGAAAAATAAAATTTCCCCTCTCCATGGTTTGCAAATCTCCCAACCATTGTGATAAAATAAACATTCTCAACATGTTTCGGAGCCATCCCAACTATTAATAGATAATACTTTTCTTTTTCCTTTACATGGTTGGTAGGGATCCTAACCATTATGAGAAAGCTTACTAAGAGTACTCTTTGAATGTTTTTGTCTGTGCCTTTCAAATGTAATATGTTGTAGTTGTGAATGCATTTCTGATTTTGAAGATCACGAATTTTTTAATGCCTTCATAAAAATTAATTTAAAATTAGGAATCATACTCAAGATATATGGACTATTTAACAAAATGTTAATAAAACTAGTCATATAATTTATTAGTATTTAAATTATAATAATGCATGTTAAAAATCTAAATACATTAAATATTTAACCTTGCTTTTCAAAATTCTAAATAAATTAATATGTTAAATATGCATGTCAAAATCCAAAAGAAATATTGATTTAGAAGGGGAAATATTCCAACCATGCAGAGGGGAGCTTTTTATTTGTCCTCTATATGGTTGGCAGGGATCCTAACCATGGTGATTATATTTTTCTCTTGCCATGATTGGTATCCCTTCCAACCATGGAGGGAAAATTTTGTCCTCTCTATGGTTGGTAACACTTATAACCATGGTTATTTTTTTTCTCTCACCATGGTTGGGAGCTCTCCCAACCATGGAGAGGACACAATTTATCCTCTTTGTGGTTGTTGTAGAGCCTAATAAAATAATAACCATGGTTTGGAGCCCTCCCAACCATGGAGAGGGAAAACAATTCTCTCTATGTTGAAACAAAACTCACCATGATGGGGATCCCTCCCAACCATGGTGAGAGAAAACAAAATATCAAATTGGTTGGGAGCCCTATCATCCATGGATTTATTAAGATAGATCCCAAATATGATGAGAAAAAAATATCATGCTAGTTGGGAGCCCTCCTAACCATAGAGAATGAATTCTTTTCCCTTTCCATGCCCTCCCATCGATGGTAAGGGAAATAAAAATCTCACCATGGTTGGGAGTGGATAAAATTTCCCCACTCCATGGTTAATAGGTATCCCAACCATGGTGATAATTGTTTTTCTTCACCATGGTGGGGATCCCTCCTAACCATGAAGATGGAAACTCCTAACTGAGGGGATAAAATTTTACCTCACCATGTTTAGGAACCCTCCCAACCACTTATAGGTAAAATTTTATCTTCTCCATTGTTTTAAGGGGTGAGAATGTTTTATTCTCACAATGGTTGGGATTCCTTCTAAAAAGATTAATTGTAGGACTTAAATTTGACATCAATTTTAATGTAATAGGGAAGTTTAAACCTCAAATTTGAATTCCATTTGATCATCATTAATAATTATGATCTTATTGATTGGATAATATGGTAAAGCTATCATAATATTTTTGGAATACAATGGAGTTTGTATCAGATTTATTTTCCCTAGAAAGAGTGTTTTGAGCCCAACATATTAGTGTGACACTATTACTAAATTCACACCATCTATTACTAATCAATGTGTAATTCATGTAGATTTTAATGGAGACATTAATAAATGTTGTATGTTATAAATATGAGATAGGTGCCTTAATATTTATATTTATAGACTTTTTTTGAATTATGTAATTAATATATTTGTACTATTAAAACTTTAATTATATTGATAAGGAGAATTAGAGTTTGTAAATTTTATATTATGATTTAGTTTAACCCTACAATAAACACAATTTTTGAGACCATGCTTTTTGGTCTTGCATGTTTCTTAAATAGTTCAATAAATAGAAACCCTATAAAGTAGCAGATCAATTTTAAAAAAATAACTATGTAATAGGATTGTTCACCCTTCATAAAGACCTATGAACTCATGATCCCTAATAGTATCTAGTATTTTTTTAAATAAATATTTTGTAATCCTTAATATGTTTTTGCTCATGTGATATATAACTCTTAGTAGTGTGTTTTGTTTAGCTAATTTTAGCAATAAGATACCTATGGTAGATGCTGAAATTAGAAATGTTGCTTAAGTTCAAGTTTATTGATGTAGTAAAGGTAATTATGAAATGGTAGTTCATGTAAATCATGAATTATTTGGTATTTGATATAAAATAACATTATATTAAAACCTACTAGTAACATACAGGTAATTGTGAGTAGCTAAAAAAAATTGCATATGAGTAACATTTACACTTATTGTATCCTATATGGTGCCCTAAGAACTATAGCTATCAACAAGTAACTAAGCACAATTACTCACAAACTAAAAAACCTAGGGATTTCCAACAAATACAAACTTAAAATTTATGAATAAAAAATATAAATCTAGTTATCATGGCCTTTATTACCTATAATATTATTGTACATCATGATGATGATCACAATTATGTCAAATATGAGCAGAGCTAGGCCCAAATAATCTCCATTACATGATGATTATTATTTAAAACATAAGAGATCATCAAATATTACCTAGAAATGGAAATTTTGTGATATACATATGCCATTGATTATAATTACAAATCCTACCAAATTTAACCAAATAATATCTTGAGGTGAAATATGCAAATTTTTATTTTCTTATATGAATGTTTCCATGTTTGATAAATATTATTCTATTTTTGTGTCAAGTGCCTTTGATTTTTAATATCCATATAAATTGATAAAGATATCATATCAATTTTGGAAAATTTATATTCTCATTTAGATGGCAACCAATAATTAAAAAACTACACCAAAAAAATTGAATAAAAATTGTAAAGTTAATTACTGTGACCCCCATCACCTCTAATAGTATTTATGACATAGGCATTTTCATTGGAAGGGATTCAGTTAATTTTTCATCTAGATAAAAAATCATAACTAATCTTAAATTAATAATTATCATCATAATTAAGCATCCATAGAGGGACAAGTGGGATTCTATGTTTAGACATGTTAAAGGATCCACCCATGTATGTGTTATTAATTTTAGATAAGTATTAATAAGATAAAAACTATTATTAATAATCCATCCATATTATTGGACAAGAAAACAAGTAATGGGTATGCATGGGAAATATTAATAAATCAACCCAATTAAATAATATTTATTGCCAATTCATGCACAACTACAAGAATTCATGGTTAGTTATTTTAAATATATATAATTTCCTCATTTTATTATCCATGTAATGTGTGTTTCCATTATTTACATGACTAATTGTACATTAATTTTATTTAAATTATTCTTGTTGTTGGTGTTGTTTTTCTTCTTCTTCAAATGTGCATAGTTATTTATAACATGTGATAAATTGTTGTTAATAAATAACATGAGTTGTAATAAGGAATAGTGAATATGCAAAACATCACTTATTTTTATTTTATGAGGTAAAATATAGGTTTTATAGGGACTTGAAACCACTAGAGTGAAGTACAAAAGTATAATCAGGCCATAAATAGGGCCGCAGAGCCAAAAAACATAAAGCTATAGTATTAGAGTAAGAGCAAAAAGTAGGAAACTAGAAAAGATTTATGAGGAAAGTTCTTCCTGAGGGTCTTTAACATCTTCAGGTTCCTTCACTGGAATGTTCTAATTTTCCTTAGAAACCTTTTCTCAAGTGCGATTCTTAGGACCTTTAACAGTTTCACTATGAAAGATCATGTGGGAATGTTTTTTCCTTATAACCTATATGGATGACTCTTTAGGGGGGATTTAGGAAGCCCTAAGGGGGGATTTTAAAACCTTTGGTGATTGAAAGGTAGGGGATTGAGAGAGTTGGCCATATTGAACAAAACCCTAAACTATGGCTTTGGCATGTCTATGTAAAGAGTTCCTATCTTGAATGAGTTTGGCAAGTCCCATCCTTGCTTGTTGGACCTCAGAATTAATGTTTTATAGCTTCAATTTGTTCATTTCCATCTCATCAGTCATGATGGCTTTCCCTTTTTGAGTTGGCTCTATTGGGGTGCCCACTTCGAGTGAGATAGGTTTCAGTTTGTGGATAAATAGTTTGAGGAGGAAGTCATCAGGGGGAGTTTGAAAATCTATCATAAGGGGTAAATTAGAGGGATGGTAAAATCCCTTAGTGGGATCCTCCACCAAGGTATCCCCTTGGGAGTCCTCCCATAAGAAAGAACCCCCAAGGGTAACCTCTCATCTTTAAAGGGCTTGGCCATGATTAACCAAAAGGAGAATGAAAAATTGGTGGAGGATGGGATTGGTGATATTCACTTGATGCAGCAAGATGGTGCTCTTGAGGGACTTTAGTATAAAGTATGGTAGACTAAGTTTATAACTAATAAAATTATTAAGCAATAGAAAGTGGTGGGGAAATATAAGAGTATATTTAACTTAGAGTGTCATGTAATATATGATTTGTACTTGAATCAAAACATCACTTATATTATCCAAAATGAGTAGAATTAGAACGTGAATCAATATGATGATTGTTATATTGAGGATACATACTTTATGTGAGTAGGGAACCGTAGTATCGAATAAATCCTTCACGATTGGTAAGTGAATGTATTATAAAATCAACATGTTTTATGGAATATTTATTACATTATTAAGTTATGAATTCTCCTTAATGAATTCATTTGTCATGGTTTTCTACTTAAATTATTTGATTTTTTTCATCACCAAGAAAATAAATGTTGTTATGATGCATTATAAAAACACTCAAGTTTATCTATAGTACGGGGAAGGGAAATGTTGAAGTACCTGATAATATTGTGAATTATGACATATATTGAATTCACCAACATAATAGAAATTCATCTATTTTTATCTACATACTTGATATTGAGGAGACCCAAATTTATTTTATACGATGGGCATGGAGACTAGTCAAGTTGTTCTAGCTAACTTAGCACACAATACATCTTTATCTAAATTATAAATTGAGAATGAAATGTGAAATTTATTTTTTGACATTGATGATAATTTGAACCTACATCTATAAATTCTCAAAGGATTTAATTTATGGGATAATTTTTAATTTATCGTGTGCTTAATTTGTTTATAATCATTGAAATTTGATCATATAATTTACCAAGGTATTCAACCTACTATTAATTCATGTACTTAAAATATTATTCAAATGAAAAATAGACACAATAACAAGGTGTAAGAAATAACCAAAGGCATGGACAAATATATTATAATATAATATATGGTGAGTATAATTTTCATCTCAAATAAATTCAAGATAGGTGAATTTATTACTGGCTTATTGTTTAGCATTCAAAACCTTAAATATGATAACCAAGAAGATCAACCAACTTGTACCATAGAAAATAGGTTAATTGTTTTCATATTGAGTGTTGATTTCACTAAAAAAGTACAAAACCCTAGATTTGAGGAGCTCTTGCAATCATTGTTGGATATAAAATTGAAAAGGTGATCAAAATATGGAAAAAATATATAAAATAGGTATATGCCACATCGTAAGATTCTATAACTCCTCTTACAACATGTAATTGACTCAATCATTTCAATAAATAAAATGTTAGCTATATGTAAATTATGTACATATTTTGGATAATAAATATATATAATTAAACTCTTCCTTATGGACTTCAAGGGCATAAAATGGATGAAATGGGTGGAAATAATTCAAAATTGAAGTAATTTGTGGTTCTTATATATATATATATATATATATATATATATATATATATATATATATATATATATATATATATATATATATATATATATATATATATATATATGTACCCCAAGTCACCAAAGGTACAAATATGTGGAAACTAATTGCACAGTTGAGGTAGGTTGTTGATTCTATAAGAATTCACACTTGAGGAGATTGGTGTATATATCAAGGTAGTTCTATGGTAGCCTCACATTGGGCCTATTGTGGGCTGATTGTAATTTTAAATTATTGTTAACTCATGTTGGACCTAAAATTTCCACCTTATATTGAGTGAGGGAGGCCATCCTCAAAATTATATCTCAGACTCGAAATTACAATTTCATTTATATAAAATGTTTTTTTTGTACAAAGATTCGTTCTCAAGGTATATTGTGGGAAATGTTTTGGGTTATTCTTACCACTAGAATAGGTTAAATTAGCTAATCATGCTTATAATTTTATGAATATTAAATATGGTTTAAATCAATAGAATAGCTATAATAATTTTTTTATGAATAAATAAATCAAACCTTAAACACCATGGTAATTATTGTATAGTAAATATTTATCACATTTATCATATAATTGTTAATTCAGAGGTCTAATACATTACCAATGAAATTTATAATTTATTTTTCAATTTTTAAAATAAGGTTGTGTTGATGCTTCTAAATGTATCACATATCTTCTTTGTGTTCAAATAACACTTCACATTTTAGAATTATGGTAATTCATATCTTGAGTAGCAAGTTTTGGCAACTTATGTTACCTATGGTGAAATAACAATAGAGAAATGTTTAACTATTCCATAAAATCTATATTAATTGATGGTTGGGAGCCATCATGGTATAAATCTTTGTGAAGTGTATCTATGATAATACCCATGAATTATGATCCAAGTTGAAACTACTCACTAATCTAAATGGACGTTTACAATGAAATCTAAACTAAAGTGATCTAATTAAAGAAGAAGCAAAAAGAAGGATAAGGAAGAAAGAGAATAAGTAATTGTTGACCTTAGCCATAAAAATTATGACAAAGTTTTAATTGCAAATAAATATGCATTTAACCAATATATAGTGAAAATAGCATAATATCATATCTCACTACACACCAAGAAAACCTCTCATGATGATAAAAGAAGTATAAGTCAAAATTGAATTTACTTTAAAGATTTGAAACCAAACTTAAATAGAATTTGCACATCCTAATGCAAATAAAATAAAATTAATAAAATTCAAGATAATTCAACTAATCTAGCATAAACACAAATTAACAACCCTATAATTAAAAATGTAACTCAGAATTTAGAGAAACCATTCAAATTTAAGACTTTAGAGTAGCAATTGAGAGAAATCCATATAACTATTGACACAAAACAAACTTGGATAATATTTTTATAATTCTTTGATTGTATTAACTTCTCAAAGTATGCAATTTTTTCTCAAAATTATCTCCCTTTATAATATTATAATACTACCTTTTATAGGAGGACCAAGTTGTATACCAGTTAGTTACAAGATACAAATGTATAAGAAGTAAAGACAATTATCCTTTTTCTATAAAGTTCTAGAATACACTTGATTTTCTAAAATGATGTAACCTAAAGTAAAATATGCTAACAACCTAGCATATGACTTTACAAAAGAATATTCCTCATTTAAATGTTACAATGTATTTATAAAGAGGAATATTAATTAGTTGGTGGGCCCATTGCTAAAGGGCTCCCATGTTGCTCTTGTAGAAGCTCCATATCTCTTTAGTGTTGTTCTTTGACAAGATCTAAATATACAACGAGATTTAAGAGACAAACATCTTCTTGATCAACTAAGTCATCAAAGTCTCTATCATCCCTTTCCATATCTTCTTTGATGCTCCTAGCTTCTATAATATTTTCCTTGGTAGTGAAGATCATGCCCAATTTTCTATCGATATCACTACTAGATTGTCCCTAGCTTTTGGTTCTCGCTTCTTGCATCACCAAAGTGACTCTATACTTATATTGTTCATCATAAATAATGCCCAGGGCTATATATTTCATAGGATTATCTAAAATGGTGCCAAGGGATTGCTTAATCTTGGTAATTAGGTCTTCATCATCCTTCAAGAATCTATCCAAGCCTACTGACCAAGCACATAAACTCTATATCTTATCCACCACTATCCCTAATATAACATTTAAGTGGGCTAAGGTAATGGTTTTAAATTTAGGAATTGTATTCCTAATTATTTTATTGATGAGATATCTTATTTTATCCATTGCATCTTGCCACTCTATCATCAATATTTTGGCCATCTCACTTTGTTGGCTCAATGCATCCTTTCTTAGCTTCATTGATGTTAAGGAGTAAAACATGTTGAAAAAGGATGTTTCAAACATTTTTATTATGGCCTCAAGAATTGACAAGATATCCTAGGTCTCTAAATTTTCCTTTTCCCTCTCTAATTTATGTATCTTTAGCTTCATTCCATTGATCTCTACTATGATTTGAGTTGAATGGGCCTAGGCTAGGCTTTCTATGTCTTCCTCATTGATGGTAAGTTCACTAGGTTATTGTCCTCCAATTGGAGTTAAGCCTATGAATGGCTCAACCTTTTTAAAGGTGAATTCCTCACCTCTAATAATGGTTTTATTGGTACTTACCCTTTCCAATCCTACTATCTCAGGGTTATATTTCATTGTGGTGGATGACTCTATAACCTTAGGAGGCTTTGGAACCTCCATCCTTGTGTTTTTTAAGGAACCCAAAGTTTATATTTGTGTTCCACCTGATGTTCCTATGGTAACTATCCTTATTTATTATTCCTCCTTCATCAAATTCAATATCCATGGTTTGGTTTCTTCATGAACAATAATGTTAATAATTTTGGTTGAGGCCCAAGAGTGAGATAAAATGGGAATTTTCTACATTTTCCCATAGATAAACCATTCATGGATAATATATCCATGAATGTAATATTCCTCACTAAATAAGTTAACCTCATTCATGGGGTGGGTGAAGGTCAACTTGGTCTTCTTCCTTTCAACTGAGACCAACTATAATTCTACCTTTATTTTTTATGGGGGTGATACTATAACTAAATATAAAGTAACCTCTTTTTGTTTGTATTGTTCAACCTCTTATACCTAGGCTTCGGGTTCATATTTTTATTATTATTCTTCTTCTAACACATAAGATTTATCTATCACTCTAAGTGCATCCTCCACTATTTCATTGAGATCCAAGGCAATTGTATCCAAGAAATATATGAGGGACTCTAGTCTATTAGGAGTGGTGGAATATGATACCTCCCTAGGTTTCTCTTCTAACTTCTCCTTACCAGGTCCCTATTTTATTTGCTCATAGGGTTGTTACATGTTGACTTGTGGCTAAGGATTTAAAAAGGGTCTAGGTAATAAATTATATTGCATGGGTCCCATTTTCCAAATCTCACCAAGTGGCTTGTCATCTCCCCTAGCCAACTTGGACTCCAACTTAATGTTGTGCCTCTTTAACCTAGCTAATACCTCTAAAAACTAGAGACCCTAATGTATAATGGGTCATTGACCCTAGGTTGATGCTCATATACCTTATGTATGTTATGGTATTTTAGGTGTTAGGTGATCACCCCATTAGGGTCTAATTTCCTCAAATGATCATTTTGTAGGGTAAAGTAGTCCTTGTGTTTGACAATTATATTCACATGATCCCAATTTTGGAAAATAATCCTATTGATTATCAATGGAAAGGGATGGGGAAGGCCTTTCCTCTTTTATTTGAAAAATCCATCTATACTATGAAGTTAGTAGGCCACTTTTTTTCTTTGCAAGCTTGGTTGACACATATATGGGTAGCCTAAAGGGTTGTGTTAGAGTCCCTTCAATTCTAATGATGGCACAATTAGGGTAGAACCAAATATCTCCTATCAACTCCACATACTTCTTGATTAATGGGCTGACCCTACTCATGGGGGTTTTTATTATGGATTTTACTAGGGTTGGGTAGACACAATCATAGATGAACTACATGTTATGCCTATACTTGAATATGTGTAGCTTTGATTAATGATGAGAGATGATGGGTTATCCATCAGGGGACCAATTATTGATATTTGGAATCTACGTGGAGGTTAAAAGGGCATCCAATTTATAGGACATCATGTAAAATTTATTAATTACTATAAATTGGGACTTCAAGTGGATGTTGATCATCTCACCTACTAGGGGAGTGAGTCCTTTCTCAACCATGAAGAAATATGATACCCAAATTTTTTCAAACTAAGTGGCAGAGGGGGCTCTACATAACTTATTTAGCAAGGTCATTTTTATCCTAATTCCCTCTTTGAATTGGAATATTGGTATTCTACATGTGAGGTCCTATATTACCTAGTTTCTAGTGAGTAACCATAGGGTAATAATTGTGTTCTCCAACCCACTTTTTGATGCTGGGTAGATCTATTTATGGCTTACATAGTTTATGATAACTTTCAAAATCCAAGGGAGAGATGTAAGCTACTTTATTAAATATATGTTCATGCATAATCTAATCATTTTCAACTTTACAATCGTGGAAAACAGGTTAAAGGACATCAATGTAGTGAAGTACCTTAGGCTTGATGGCAACATGGTGTAGACTAGCCATCTAGATTGAAACTAGGTCATTATATCTCCTTAGGGTGGTTGTATTCCTTTGTTCTTCCCTAGTCAAGGATTACATCTCTTCAGTGGTCTAAAATAGTTCAAACCATTTCTTGTTTCCATTGGTCAAGGTTATAGTGTCTAGGTTTGTGTCTTTGAAAACTCTCCCCTCATTGTCTGAGGTTAAGTATAGCTCGATCTCATCCCTTTATTGTTTTTTGTGAGCTACCATGTCTATATAAGATGTAAATACCTATCAAATATATTTAAATTAATCTCTGAGTCAACTTATTCTTGTTTAGATCATAATTAAACTCTTTTTGGTTTGAATGTGATTAAATTAAGTTTTAATTAAGGATTTTATGGATGTTGGGTGGTTTTAAGGTTTAAATGGTGATGAAAATCCATACATAAGATCATTCATCTCTTTAATTTGATTGATACCCAATATTTTATACCTTTACCTTTTATAGCATAAAAGATCTCCAATTTTATCATTTTATGTTTGTGTGGCACCCATGTGATGTCCATTTGACAACTTTAATGGTAATTTTCATAATTACCTTGAGGGACTAGCCATTCAATTTTGAAAAATAAAAATTTTCTTTCATGTCATTAGATCTATCTTTATATATCAATGTGGTTCATTGATCATGATCCCAAGGCTCAAAAATTATTGGTTACTTTATGTCAGGCCCTATGGTTGTGACACTTGGCATCTTTATGAGCCTCCTAGGCCTTGTATTATATGTGGTGAATTCATGCTTACCATGCGTCATTATTTTGGGACTTTGAGGGATCATTAAAAATTATTCAATAGCTGCATTCCATAAGATCATCTTCTTGTGAGCAAGCATGGACCATTCATCATGATCTGAGTTGTTGCATGCCATTGGTCTGATAGATCGATAGCATTAGACTTTGCTGAGTTATTCACTTCATTCTATTAATCCTTGTGATGAAGAGTGGGCCATAAATATTGTAAAGGAGTAAAAACTTTAATTATCATCATTATTTAGTTTGGGACTTAGGTTTAAATTTAGGGTAAGGTTTATTTTGTGTTTATTAAACATGAAATAAACATTAGGCTAGAGTGTTTATGCCTATGTTTTTTGGGATTTATATAAAAGGGGACCATGAGTAAATATTTTAAGCTAAGGTTTACATTGTATTAATAAAAACAACACATACTTTGGTCTAAAATATTTATTTTAAGCTCTTAGAACATGCCCAAAGGGGTCAAAGTAATATAAGGACCAAATTCTAAGTTTTAGCCTAGGGCTTTATTGTATTAATAAACATGATAAAAACTTCAGTTAAAATCATTTGGGATAAGTTTTATGTCACAAGGACCCTTTTAAAATAAGACTTAGTATAAGTATCTAGCATAATGTTCATGGCATTCAAATGAATGCAATGGGGACCTTAGGATATAGATTTAGAATAAATTCACCTCTACATATAATTAGATTATGATATCATTTCATTATTTGAAGTTCAAATATCTCAAGTGTTTAAACATCCTCTAAGGGGTCCCATTGGTCTCTAGTGCAATCCATGAGATTTTAACAACATTTTAGAGTATACCTTGGTCTTAAGAAAAATAATTTATTAGCTTAAATTTGATGATCTTGTAGACATCAATTTCAGACTCATAGATGTCAAATGATAGTTGTTCAAACATCAAATTTAAGGTAGTATATCACTAGGTTTTAGGGGATTAAAGTTGATGGTCTTGTAAATGTCAATTATGGCCTTATGAACATCAAATTATAGTTGCATAAATATCAATTTTAAGCTCATGAAACCTTTCTAGTCTATAGACCTTGGATTTGATATGCTCCATCAAATTAATCTCCACAATGAAGCATAGGCCATTGATCATGATCTAAGTGGTTGCATACCATTAGTTCAATTTGGTGTATGGGACCCTTTATTATAAATATTTAAATGTGGGAGTGCCACTTGGTCGATCTGTGGGGCTTCTTGAGCTTTTGAATTTTCATCACTATGTTCACTCTGTTTGATCATTGGTCCCACTAAAGCACAGACCATCAATCATGAACATGGAGATCTCACAAGATTGGTCTGAAGGACAAAATGCTCAAATTCATCAAGATTTATTCAATCCCTCAATTCATCCCCTTGTGATAAAGTTTGGACTATCAGTTATGGAAAGTAGCAAGGCATTTATGTTAGGGCTTGAGTAGATAGAAATTTAGGCAAAAACTTTAAGGCTAAGGTCTTGTTTGCATTCATAAATACAAATGGGCCCTTAGGATTAAGTCTTTAGGCTAAGCTTATAACAAAGGGGACCAAAATAAAATAAAGGACTCTACTAACATAAACATTAGACCACATTAAAAACATAAGGAATAGGAAAGGGGAAAATAAAGGGGACTAAAGAAGATTTTCAAGTTAAGGTTTTCTCTTATTAAGAAACACAACCAAGCCTTAACATGAAAATTGGGATTATGTCTAAAATAAATTTGATATATTTTTTCCAAATGCATTCTCACCAATATTTGAATTTGAATCAGGGGTTTAAGCTAGGGTTTGATGAAAGGAGGGTTTTATTATATGAATCTAAATATGATAATCTCTAGATCAAATGCTATCAAAGCCTGGATAAAACTAATCTATGAAAATATTAGTATAATATATTGAAGGGTGCTCCATGAAACCTATAATATTAAGACATGAGGATCAATTATTAACAATATTAGGCAAGTTTTAAACAAAACCATGAATAAATGGGCTAATCCCTTTAGGCATGGATAATATTCAAATCATAATAAAGAGTAGAACATCAAGATCTTAGTGTTAAGGTTCAAAATATCTCAAGGGTCCCAACATTCAAAAAATGGGGGTATGTTGCCCTCAATAGGTTACATTATACTTATACACTCCAAATAATATTATAAAAAAAGTATAGTTGGATCTAACTTTCTACCTAAAAATATCAAACTAATTTATTTAGATGGACATTATTACATTAAAAATTAAACCTAAAGTATGAGCATGAAGCCTAGTCTGACCAATTTTTATACAAATTCTTGACATATAAAAAGGAAATCATTTTTACAATATTCATTAAATATTAAGGTTATTACATTGTCCCATGGAAGGAGCATATATGTGTGTTTTTATGGAATATATGATCCCATGCATATTTAATAGTTTAAAACTACACAAATAAAAAATGTCAGGTAAAAATGTGAATCAACTTGCTAGTGTAATGTTTGTTCCTTCCCCCTAAGAAATTATTTTTTGGTGATTCTAGAGTGAAATATTCAATAATTTCATGGTCATTATGGAGAGGAAGCTTCAATATATCTATGATTATCTAACCATTGGGTTGATTGATCCAATGTCACATTTACTTTATGTTTTAGTGTCAGTAGTAATGTTAGCACTATTGTTAATGTCATTAAATAAATGTTAGTTTGATTAGTTGGATGGTTTAACTCCTGTGGGTCTTGAGTAACCATCTCATGAAATATTATTAAAATATGCCACTTTGTAAATAATTCTCAATAATATAATTTTACATATTGTGGAAAGATTTGTTAAATTTATAGTGCAGTTTTTCATATTTACCTATATGTAATCAGTCCTAATAGTTCCATCAGAGTAAGGTTATGGAGGAATGAACAAAGTAAAATTTTTTATGATTCACAAAAAATTTAATAAGATAGCAAGTTAGTAAGAGGTATGAAGGACATTTGTTTTTGATCTTTCACAATTATTATTTTTGTATGCATCCAAATTATATGGCTTTACACTATATATTTCAACCTCAAATTCAATTTGTATGGACCAAGAGATAAAACATCTAATTTGAAGCCTTTTTTGATGGATTTTATGGTTTATATTCCCTAAAATTAATATTTAGTAATATTATACAACCTTAACATTATTAAAATTCATTTATATAGATTCTTGATCAATGAAATCTATCTTAAAATGCATTTTTATCATTTTTGTTGGTGTATAGTCTTGTATGGCCCCAAATTCATTTCTCATCAACAAAATTTAAGTATAGTGTTTTATAGTCACAAGATTATTTATACGGTGTTTCAATATATAAAAACAAGGTTTGTACTCATTTTCACATACAAAACACAACCTATACATATTTGTATAAACTGGAATAGATTTTAACATGTTTCCAAACATCTGAATGCTTTATTCATCAAAAAAACTATCATGTATGTTGAAAAAGTCATTTGGTATACTATAAAAACTTCATTAGGTATTTTTGTTTCCTTTTTGTATGTTTAAACCTGCTTTGAGGGCACCACTAGAAAGAGAAGCAGTAAAATGTAGTAATTTTATTTCACAGTGGTAGAAAATTTTCACATGAAATATATATATATATATATTTAAAATCATAAATTTTATCTTTATATATACAATTCCCCCTTTATATTCTAAAATTATTTGTAGAACAATGAATTATAATGGTTTTATAGAACATTGTAAAGGAGATATATCAGGTTCTAAACCCAACCAATATATATATATATATATATTTAAAATCATAAATTTTATCTTTATATATAAAATTCCCCGTTTATATTCTAAAATTATTTGTAGAACAACGAATTATAATCGTTTTATAGAACATTGTAAAGGAGATATATCAGGTACTAAACCCAACCAAAATATTTTTGGTCACTTATTTTTGACCCAAATTAGTTGGGGAATATTTTTAGAATATTTTATATATATATATATATATATAATAGGAGATACAAGGGTTTAACTTGTGCAACTTTTGACACTTACAACACTTTTTGTACTTTTGTATCTACTCATTCTTTTATATGAAGGTGGTCATGTGACCAGTTAATATATATGTCTTAGACATTATTGACACATTAGAATGTCCCATTTTATTATTTTAAGCTTATTTATATGGTTTATAAAGTAAATTTCTTGAAAATAATTTATAATGGTGAATTTCTAGTGGAAATCTTAACCTTCAAAATGAAAAAAATTATAATGTCATCTCATACTTCTTCTATAACATTCATCACTAGAGCTTTCAAAAACATGTATTATAGGTCCATCAAGATCCTTTATATTGACAAATTCTAAGCATGAAAATGGAGGTTGGAGGATTCTTCTAATTTTAGATGACAATTCCCCTTCTCTAATTAGTTATTCATTCAAAGTTTGTGTAAAATTATTGAATAACATTATTGGTAGAAGTGGTATGGTTATTTTAGTTTGTTATTTCTTTTAGTTATAGTTTTATTTTTATTCAATTCATTGATATTCATGGTGAGGATTAGACATAGTAGATTGGATTTGGTTTTACACTACATGTAATTCTCACCTCTCACTTCATAGGGGGAAGATATTATATTACCTTTGATAAATCTTCAATGATTGTACAAGTTGACATAAGAGTTTCTATCTCCAAAGTGTTGAGAAAATTTATGTCATAATTTATTCAACAGAAGGGAGATGTACCATACATATTACTTATATTAAATTTGTTGGGTTTCTATGTGATATTTTATGTGGATTGATGTCGTTGAATAGGCATTGTTAAATTTTTATTGTAATATGGTAAAAAATGGTCAAAGGGGTTGAGAAAAACTTGATCATGTTCATCATTCATGCCATAAACCTTGGGGGGATTCTTAGAAGTGGCATCATTTTATCAATACCAAAATAAATAGTGTTCTAGTTATAGGTGTGGTAGATACTTATGATGAATTCACATTCATATAAATATATCATCTTCTATACCCCTTATTGAATCAAGGGGCCTTTTGGGTCAGTTGATTCAATGTCACATTTATTTTATGTTTTATTGTTAGTAATTTTATTATTACTATTATTAATGTCATTAAATAAATTTTAGTCTAGTTATTGGGTGGTTGAGCTCATTGGGGTCCCGAGTAACCACCTCGTGAAAGCTTATTAAAATATTTCACTTTGCAAATAATTCTCAATAATAAAATTTTACATATCATGTAAAGATTTATTAAAGTTACAATGTAGTTTTTTATATTTACATATATGCAATCAATCTTAACATTAACATGCTATAATAATCTCTATATATGCAATTTTTAGGAATGATTACATCAGCATTTTCTATGTATGCCAAATAAGGGCACAATGTAATTTTCAATAGTGATTAGGGTCTATAAATTTAATAAAAATACTACCACAACATTGCATAGGTGACCTCCCTTGGTTTCTTTTTTGAGGTATTATTTTTTATAATATATTAAATAAATTATTTATTTAATCTAAATCATAATTCACTATATTTTCTCATTGAAAAATATAGATTTTGACATAATTAATCTAGAGATCTATTAAATTGTAGTCATGGTAATATTTTTTTCTTAAAATTTAGGGATCATGATCTTTGGGGATGAAGGAATCAGTCTTTCCATTTTGATTGAATGGATCCATTTTGAGATTTGTGAAAAAAAATAGAAGGATTTAATATAAAAAATAATGTAAGTGTTGTTTTAGTTTATATTATTATACAACATTTTTTGAGTAATTATAAATTGTGTATTCATTTATACACCCTATATTCATGTATAAATCATGTGCTTGTTTGAATCTACGATGTGATTAACACATAATATAAGCATGTATAGTGTGAAATATATAGATTTTCAAGATAGGAGATTGATTGGAAAATATCATGTATGCAAAATAGAATTTATGGTTGAGTTCTTGTTTATTGTTATAATCATGTAGCTAAGGACCTTGTCTCCTTGCATTCATTTCAACCTCAAAGTTGTTTGAGTAGTACTATTGATGTCTCAAACCTCTTTAAAATTGTCTCTATGTATCTAATGGTTGAGCCCATTGTTTATCCAAAAATGCCATTTTTTCGTTCTTCTTGGACCTTTTAAACAAATTATATCCACTTTCCCCAAAAGTCACCTTTTGTCTAATGGAACATAGTATGCCTATTTAAGGAATCCTTCCTGAGTGATTTTCCCTCAAATTTTATTAGTAATGGACCCCTTGCCAAATCATGCCTATCAAACCTCCTATCTTTCCCAACTATCCCTTTTCTAATTATATCTCCTCCAAAATTAGTCTCAGCTATGTGATTTTTTATTCTATAAATCAAAACTTCATTTTTTGGGCAATCTTCATTTTGCCAAATTCTCCAATCAGATAAGTTTTATTTTTATACTTGAATATTCAATCCTCCCATGTTATTCATAATCATTTATTAAAAAAAAATATTGATGCATGACTCTCTCTCTCTCTCTCTCTCTCTCTCTCTCTCTCTCTCTCTCTCTCTCTCTCTCTCTCTCTCTCTCTCTCTCTCTCTCTCTCTCTCTCTCTCTCTCTCTCTCTCTCTCTCTCTCTCTCTCTCTCTCTCTCTCTCTCTATCTATCTATCTATCTCTCTCTCTCTCTCTCTCTCTCTCTCTATATATATATATATATATATATATATATATATATATATATATATATATATATATAGCTTTGTTTGTATATATATTATTATGGTTGTAATTTTTTATATTTATATTTGGTTGAAAAAATATGGTTATTATATGTATAATTATTTATACACCCTTACTCTTGGTGCATTTGATAACCTTGAAAGATTAAATTTTTATTTTTTGATTAATATTTTGATTGTTTCATTTCTTACCATTGCTTAAAACTGTCACAATCTAAAGGAAATAAATGTAAGTAAATGTGAGATAATTATAGGTTTTAGAGTCAGATATATTTTTCTACACAAATATTTATTTTTAATATTGGCTTCATGTTATAATTTGTATAGTTATGATATAGAGCAAAAAAATCTTTATTTACCAACTTTGTTGTACTTGGGACTAGAAAAAAATTGAGACATTAGATTACAGATGGCCTATTAGAGATAATTTAAGGTTGTTGTTACATATAATTGTTATAAAAATGTGATCCCTCTTGAATAATTTTAGGATAGAGAAGAAATGATCATAGGACATCCTTGTTAAATCTTTGGGTGATGGCTAATGGGTTACATTATACATGGTTTCTTGTCATGATACACTAGAAAAAGTCATAATTGTAAAATTATATGAGCATCTATAAATATTGGTTCTTTTATTTCTTGTTATAAATTAAAAAAAATTATTTGCATATCATTTAAAATTAGGACATCCCCATAAAAACAATGATATTAGTTATATGATCAACATGGTTATAGATTTCATTGGTAATATGCATCACAAATTCAATTATTTTATTTCAACAAGGTAAGATTTATGTACTAGTTTGACAAAAGTGAATTCCTCATATTGATCATTAGTGTCCAAAAACATAGATAAAAATTAATTCCTATTTTATATTCTTTAATTTCCTGTTTTAAATAAAAAAATTATTTACATATAATTTGGATCACGTCACTACAAAAGCATAAAATGTAGTTCTATTACTATAAATTTCATTAGCAATATACATCAAAAAATCAATGTCCTTGTGCTTTAACAAGGTTGGATTTGTGCATTAGTTAAAAATAAGTGTATTCCTCATAATTATCACTAGTGTCTAACAATGTAGATATAAGTGCATTCCTCATATATATTATATTACATATTGTGTAAATTAGAATGTTATTTACATATATTTTGAACGGGGAACATTCACACAAAGTATTAAAACTAGTTATATGATCAACATGGTTGTAATTTCCAATGGAAAGATACATGATTTGTATCTGTATGTTGATCATAAGCTAAATTTAGAATTTATGAGTCATTTTTAAAGGATAGGAAAACCAAGATCTAAGTAGAAAAAACCCTAGACTAATGGCCTAATCACATGGAGGGGGTAAAATAAATTATCCTAGTAGGTGTTGTAGATTAAAAATAGGATATTTTTTTACAACAACATGATCCCATGAAATTGATTAATTTTATTCATTGGTGAAAAATATGACTTTTTTGTAGTAACATTGTCTCATGAAGGTAAAACATTTAATTAAAATAATACTAAAATGAATTTCATTTTAATAATGAGTACATGTAATAATTCATATTAAAATCTACCTAGTTATGTTTTATAGCTAAAATTATAATCAATTCAAAATTTATAATTGTTAACACAGAGCATAATTTTTAACAATATTATAAAATATGAATTGAGTATAATTTTAGTTATAAAACATAGCTAGGTAGAATTGTAATGTGAATTATTATGTGTACTCATTATTAAAATGAAATGAATTTTAGTACTATTTTAATTAAATTTTTTAACTTCATGTGATAATGTTACTGCAAAAAAGTCCGATTTTCACCTATGAATAAAATTAATAAATTTTTTGGGACCATGTTACTATAAAAAAATCTTGTTTTTACTCTATAACACCTACTAGGATAATTTATTTTACCCCCTCCATGTGACTAGGCCATTAGTCTAGGGTTTTTTGTACTTAGATCTTAGTTCTCCTATCCTTTAAAATGGCTCATACCTTCTCAATTTAGCTTATGATAAGTACACATATACAAAGTAACACACATGATACAAATTTGACTCTTGAATGGGAGAATGGATACACATTTAACAAGTAGGCCATTTAAATATTAATATTGAAAGTTTAATGTGTCAACATTTCATAATATAAAAACCCAAATAATAAGTATATAGACACAACACAATAATAACTCATGTTAACCTTGAAATATCTAATCTAAAACAATGTCAAAAAATTAGAGGGAGAAAGAGAGGTAAAAGTCCTGACCTTAGCAATGGTAATAATTGTATAAATTTGATGTAGATGTAAATTAGTGATTAAATGACCAAGGACTCTTCATAATCCATGTATTAGCATGGTTGTGTGATTTATGATGTGTAATGTGTTATACTATAAAATGACCCATCCCAAACCCCCACATCGAATCAATGCAACTATCCATGAATATGCATGTGGGAATCACTCATATGGTATGCTACACTATAGTTATGTATCATATCTAACTAGAAATGAACTAGAAGTAAATGAAAATGAATCAGTTTGATAAAAATGAAATGGGTATTGATAAAAATTGAAATGGGTATTGATAAAAATTTAAATGGGTATTAATAAAATATAAATTTGTGCTTATAAAATAGAAATGGGCAATGATAAAGTGGCATACTTTGTAGGTCTTGGACTTGATGACAATGTAAAAATTCTTGAAAATAGTTCCAACCAATTGATTATACATTTTGGAGGATTTTATATCAATTTTCGATTTGAACTTGTGATCATCTTATAACATCCTTTGATTAGGAATCCATTTTTAAACCCAAATCTCACCCAAAAACTACACATATTACTCATGTTATTTATTTTTTAAATTAAACCCCTTATTTCACCTTTAACATTGAGTTCTTAATTAAGATATTTACAATTTCGATAGATCTATACAATGTGGACACATGGACAGGTTCAATAAATAAGGAGAAAGGTTAACAACCCATATGCCCATTGGATTAATGACTGAATGACAATGTCCAAAATATGTATGAGTCTATGGAACCAAGAGTATTATCAATAGTGATTGATGTTAATATAATAGCTTGACACAAGGGATGTGCTCTAATGAATTCTCAATGTACATTTCTTTTTTTATGTTGGATTGAATTTATTTTAGATTTTTTGACTTTAGTAATGTTTTTTAAATAAAATAAAATTAATTGGTTTTTATTACCTCTATGATATATATGACTATAAATTATTTTAGTTGTTTTAACAACCTAAATAAAGATATTGAGTTTAACACTTGTCTATGTGAGGGTCTATCTATGTTATCCCTCAATCTCCAAAGCATACCATATAGTTCATATAATTTTTAGTGCATTATAGCTAGAAAATTGAATCATAGTTTTCTTAGGTGGCCACTAAATGGAGTTTAAGCCCCTTGTGTTGACCATATATAATACTCTTTGGAGGTAGAGGATTTATTTATTTGAAAATAAATAAAATGGTATTATATTAACTATATCCATGAGACCTAAAAACTATTAGACAATAGATTTTTACATCTCTCACAAGGTTATTTCTTCTCCTATATATTTAGGTTAGCAACTTCTCTAATACTTTTATACATGTTGAAATGTTTTTGTCAATTCTTAATTAATTTTTTTACTTTAATTGAATGTCCTTATGGATTGGGAATTTTAAGATGAAATGTTTATTTTTTCTAATTTAACTTATGTTGTATAAAACATGCATCCTTTATTCCCATTATTTCATAAGACTCTTTAGACACTAATATTTAATCAATAAATGTTTTACAATGCTTGTCCTTGAAATCTTTTCTTATTTGGTCAATTCACCATTTTGATAACTTAAAATATATAATAAAGGCTTAAAATTCTCACAATTACTATTCATATCTCCTAGACTTGATTATTTTATCTCTATTCATCCAGTTTTTACATATAATTAATTATCACTTTTATTTTAGAATCCTTTGTTCCCATTGGACAAGAGTTCAATAGTTGGACAAAGATGCACTTAGGCCTTGTTGAGTAGAGTGGCCTTAACCATAATTTTACAAAGGTCATTTTTTTTAAAAATGAGGTGAATCATAATGACTTTATTATGTGAACCAGTAGGTCAATTATTAAAAATATTTGAAATATCCCCCTATAAAATCACATCAAGGGTTACACTTGAAACCCCTAGCTCTGTTATTATCTCTCACTAATAAAATTAAATGTTTTATGATTTAAAAATAATTTATCTATTTAACCCTAAATTATATGTGGATCCTAATATGTGTATATATGATTAAGAATATATAAATGAATAATAAAAAGGGTAATAAATAGATCTATGATAGGCCAATTAGTTATACAAATCATATAAAACATATAATAAATTTATTATGTTGAGATGTGATAAAAATGGAAAGTACAGTTATGCTAGATATTGAAATGACAATGAAAATAAGATATTTAGATGGTTCAAATGTTAATATAGATTTGGATCTAAAACAAGAAATAATTAGACTAGAATAATATTTTAGAGTATTTTCTAAATTCTAGATCAAGTGCCTTTGTATCCATAAACATTTTCATCAACCTGGAATGGTTATGTCGATGTTAGTGTTTATATAAAACATAGGTGTATAGTACATAGTAACTAATGAAATGGGATGAAGCCACCTAGATGGTTTTATTTTTGTCATCACCTTCACTCTAGTGTATTCATATTTTGTTCATGGATTATTTCTCTTTGTCAACTGATAAAACCCTAGTTCTTCCTCTTCATAGTGATTGTGGGAAAAATGGGTTAGTGGGTACATGGTGTCATGTTTTCCCGAAGAAAACTCTATCAATGAGTTCTAGATACATATCTAATACTCATAATATAGCCTCATAATTATGTATTTCTTCTCTATGTGTTGGATTGTGTGTGAATCATGTAATATGTGATAATCAAGTATAATAGTGACCTAGCTTGTAACTTTGAAAATATAGATCTTCGGATACTCCTTTAGTATTTTAGACCTATAAATATGTTATCCCTATGACTAATATGGAAATAAGAGAAAATTGGGGAAGCTTTTCTCACTTGAATACTTGATAGAATGATTTTGATAATTTTTCTTAGTCTCTGTTAGGTGAGGAATCAATAAGGGTTGATTTTATTTTTATACAAATACATTTAGATAATATATCACAAAATAACACTTATGGAGACCACTAAGATACATTTAATTTTCAAATTAGATACCTTTAGGGCACTATACACTTTCATCAATGTAGGTGTCTGACTAAGATGTGAGTGTCTAAGAAGCTTAAAAGTAGGTACATGTCTAGAACTTGTAAAGGTGGAAGATAAATAGGTTTTGATCATGATATGAATTATATAAAGACAAAAATAAGAATATTTAGACTAATATATAGGCCAAGGGGCATGAGAGAGAGAGAGAGAGAGAGAGAGAGAGATGCAAGACATATGAGGAAAGGTATAGGACTAAGATGAACAACCAAGGTCTAAATTTTCCAAGTGTACAAGACTAAGGTGTTATATATTTAATAAATATCATCTAAATTCCCCCCTTTAATATAGTAATGAAATTTCAATTTTAAAGGAAAGGAATGCATACCTGGGTGTGTATAACCACCTTACCTTTTCTTAAGTCCAAATTTAGTGACTTTATGGTGACTAACCTAAAACCATGAGAATGTTACAATGTATAATCATTGCATATAATATAAACTTTAAAGTATTTAAATGATTAAAATTGAGAGATATCAAGGTTTTGGATTACACATGTGTATCAATGCAAACATATTGCCTTCTTGTAATTTCATTTTAAATATGTATCATTATCAATCACTAAAATTTAAATTAAGATAAATTTATTTATATAATGTTTATATATATATATATATATATATATATATATATATATATATATGAGGTATCATGCCCCAAACCTTGGAGAAAAGGTGGATTTCCACCTAGCAATCAAGATTAGCTCAACTGTGCAACCAATCATACTTATAACCTAGTGAGTGTGAGTGAATAAAATCAACTGACACTATAAAACTAAGGAATATATAATATACAATCAATTCTAACCTACAAACTTGGAAATATTGAGTTATTTAATCACCTAAACCATAACAAAAAGTGAACCAACTATTGCATTAGATTAGATCAATATAATCTATAAAATTATAACTTGGTAGGTGGTGACAATCCCTAAAAGTGTTATAATTTTTAAACTAATTTTTTTTCATAATATTAAGAACAAATTTCATATAATATGCACTTTAGATATTTCTCATGATAAAACTATGTATAAAAATGGTACCAATATATAAGATTGTGCCATAAATGTGTATATGAATCATATAATTATGGAATTTGTCAAATTTGAAATTGTGTGTGGATAAAATGCTTCCCAAACATGTCACCACTATGATATGAAATTAAAAATTTATATAAGTGATAGTTTATAGTACATGATTCCTAAACATTCCCCCACTATAATCTATAAATGTTGAATATTGAGTAAGTGTGGAGAACATGTTTTCAAAACATTCCCCCACTGAATTTGATAGTGTGAACATGTGGAATCCATGACTATATTACATGCCCCCACTAAATTTGACACTATTAATATGTGGCATACATGACTCTATTACATTCCCCCACTTATATACCCCCTTTGAGGTGAGGGAAGATAACAACTAGTAGTTACCTCACCTTAAAAGTATAAGCTAGCTATATAATTATGAATGAATAATATAACATATAGAAGGAGCATGTTTAGGTAAACGTATCATTGAATCACATAAAGGAATAATATTCATGATAAATATAATGGAAACATATATATATATATATATATATATATATATATATATATATTAATAGTAAAAAATCAAGAAGAAACCAAGCACGCACATAAGGGAACTCAAAAGCAAATCAAAAGACAATGGTCCAAGGAGACTCTAAACAAGGGGCATGTTAAAATGTCACATAATCAAATGGGCATGACTCATTCAAATGTCCATACAATAAGTAATTAAATTTTAAAATTTATATATAATAATAAATGACATTTTAAAATATCAAAAAGGCAAACAAATGAATACGGGGCATAAATAATGGGGCATATTCAAATGCTTTATAAACAAGACAATAACAAGGAAAAATAGTCAAGGAAGTGCATAAATGAAAACATATTCAACCACTATAAACATATCATATTAACTTATAGGTAAAATGTGTTAGTTAAAAATTTCATGTACATAGCATATTAAGTACATTGTACAAGATAAATACATGAATAAAGGCATGTGCAATTAGATATATAAGCTCAAACATGATAGTGTAAAGTGACCATAGAAGGATATTACATGGATATATCATTATCATATAGGTGGATACTCCCAACATCCTAGTGATGTGAGTAGAGGGGGTTCCTAGCATCTAAAAGTGCATAAATCATGTATTTATATATGCATGTATCACACTAAAATAAGAATGTGAAACATATGTATGTATAATTAACTGATATGTTATACATGCACATGGAACTAACATAGATTCCAAGGACCCAATAGACTATGTAGATGCCAAAAATATTTTTGGATTTTTGAATGTTTTTTATTTTTTTGGTATTTTTAGAATATTTGAAGATTTGTAATCAAGGAAGTCTTCATCATCAAAAGGTGTAGGGCCACTTTGTAAAATTTTCAATCTTTGATTATAGTGATGCATTACCACTTATTGAATATTTATATATAATGGTGTACCTGAAGCTAATGGTGTAGGAAAAAAACCATACCCATCATGATAGATGCAAATATTTGTATCCATATCAGTAAAATTAATACACATATCTATTGTATCTAGCTTGGAATTACACTCAAATATCCAATTTTGTCTAAGGTTTCATTCCAAATGTGGTTTTTGATCTAATATCCATATGGTCAAGGTTACTACATGTGGACCACAAGTGATAGGTAATTGGATGTATCCTTGAGATTCAGGCATCAATGGATATTATATTAGTTTATTTCTAGTATGTCCTAACTATTCGATAAATGTAGTGCCATGAGTTATATCCCACTTATTTTTATCAAAATTGATATGGATATAATATAATACATCATTATTAGCAATAATAGTCAAATATTCATTTTTTGGTCACTTTGAAAGATAGTTATCTTTTGAAAGATAACAAGTAATTTGCCTTTTGTGTATTTTAGACACAATTTGTATGCATCACTCATTCTTATATTTTTGAATTAGGCTCCTTAATGCCTCACATTGATTGGTATTATGGGAAATCATATGATGATAGTTACAATATGGTACTCCCTCTATAAGGAAAAGTTTACTACCTAATATATGTCTAGTATAAGGTAAATAGATCAATCTATGTTTAATTAACATAGATAATATGGTATCTAAAGTATCATGGTGTGTCATGATCTATAAATTTACAGTGAAGCCTTTTGATAAAACTCCACATGGTTTACATGATTTACTTGTATTTGACCCTTTTAATGTTGAATCAATGTTTTAGCCAATAGGGATGTATGAAGTAACAATTATTTACATGCTCATCTACCATTTTTTTCACTTATCTAGATTTAGTTTTGTATCTTCTATGAGTGGATTTATATTATATATACCAAGACCTATAGGTTCAAATAGTTTATGAGAACTATGATCAAGTGGACCATATTTTAGTTTTCATATTTTATCATATGTCATATCATAAGCAGTATAATCATCATTATCATCTTAATATGAAACATGGCCATATTTATGCTCATTATTTACTAATAAAGAAAACTCAAATATCGGGGGCTATTGTGGTTCTATTATCTCCTTTGGTAATGGTTATTGTTCTTGATGTACATATATGTGTACCTTAGTATTGAGTGAATTATTATCATTTAGAGATGAAGGATCCATTTTATTTAAATAAATTATTTCATATGTGTGTATATGATGAAGAGGAATGCACTATTTAGGTGGTACCACTATAGGAATGCCTTCAATTTTAGAATGTATCATTTTTAAAAATTTGAAAGGCTCATCATCATCATCATGCATGGTTAATAATGTTCCTACATGTATGAATTTTACACATTGGTTAAGTGTAGATGGGACATCTTCCATTAAATGTATCCAAGGTCTACCTAAAATTAATTTATAATTTAATGATTAAGACATTACTTGAAAAGTAGTTGTAACTTATTTTTTTCCCAATGTCACATCCAATGTGATTTGACCAATTGGAGGTCTATGTGAATTATAAAACCCTTTTATATGCATAATCATTTTTTGAAGAATATTGGTGCTAATACCCATAATGGTTAGGAATTTTATAATAAATTTTTTTGGCCTAATCCATTATCAAAGATCACCCTTTTAATTCCCTTATTTTACATGGTCACTTGTTTCAATAAAGGCAAATATTGGTCAATAATATCTTTGGATGGTAAACATATGGAATCAAAGGTTATTATATTTGTATTATTATTGAAATATTTCATGATGTTCACAAAATAAGTGGTTTTAATATCACTTAGAACTTAGGTCTCAATAAATACCTCATATAGGATATCCTTGTAAACAAGAGACTAATTTAGGAGCTAAAAGACTAGAATCTTAGCATGCATATTTATCATTTCATCAACAAGGTCATATCCCTTAGATTTTATCACAATATTAGGCATAAGAGGTGTATGTTATATATTAATAGGTGGTAGATTAGGTTTATTAACCTTACCTCTTTGAGTAGTAATAACAAGGACCACAAAATACAATATAAGTTATGGGTGAATAATGTGTGTAGGATTATAATCATCATTAAAATAATACTTAGGTGGAACAAATGGTTGAGATGATGTACATTAAAATATAGACATTGGCTATATAGTATTACAAAAGGAATTATGAAGAGAGATCAGGTGTTGTCTCCATTTTAAAACCCTCTCATGATGTTTATGAATTTTATTAATAGATTTGACAAGGCAAGTGATGTAGTAAATTTCAAAAACTATTACAAGTTAGAACCTGAAATGGGTGATAGACACATATATATTTCACATATTTATAAAAATGAGATCTTATTTTTTACAAATGTTTATAGAAAATTATAAATCATATTTTTTTATAGAAAATAGAAATCCCTAAGATAGCTAGTGTTTTGAAATCAAAGATTGGGTTCACCAAATGTTTCAACTTAAATTGGATGTGGATCCTACTATGGGTATATAGGGTCAAAAATATAAAAATGAATAAGCATAAGGGTGATAAATATATCTATAACAAACCAAATAATTATAAAACTTAGATAGAAGACATTATTTTTGTTATGTTGAGATATGATAAAAATGAAAAATACAACTATCATAGATATTATAATGATAATGAAAACAAGAGAATTAGATGGTTATGATGATAATATAAATATGGATTTATAACATGTTTTGTAATAGTCTCCAAATTTTGGATTAAGTGTCTCTTTAGATTTAGACACTTGCATCAGCCTAGGATGGTTACATAGATGATAGTATGTAAATTAGACATAAGTGTCCAGTACATTTTTTTGAAATAGGATGAGACCACATAGGTTATTTTGGGTTCATTATCCCATTTTATCTAGTTCATTTAGATATAGGTCATGGTCTATCACTCCTTATCAAGTTAGAAAACCCTAATTCTTCATTTTCATACTAGTTATGGGAAAAATGGGATAGTGGGCACATGGTGTCAAGCTACCCAAAAGACCCCTATATTAATGAGCACTACCTACATAACCAATATTTTGAAGAGGGAATAAAACTTATTTATTTATCCTCTATGTGTTATCTTATGTGTGATTCATGCAATGTGTGATAATAAAGTATAATAGTGACCTATCTTATAACTTTGAAAATATAGCTCTTGGGCTACTCCTTCAGTACTTCAGACTTGTAGATATGTTGTACCTATGATTAATATTAGAATAGGATAAAATGGGGAAGCTTTTCTCACTTAAATTATTGATATAATTCTTTTGATAATTTGCCTTGGTATGTTTCAAGTGAGGAATGAATGAGGGTTGATATTGTATTTATAGCAATCCCTTTGGATAATATCTCACATAATAACACTTAGCCCAAACAGTAGGATACATTTCATTTGAAATTTAGATGGGTTTAGGTCACTATAAATTTGCGTCAAGTAATGATACATTATTTGACATAGGCATTTAACTAGGACACAAGTGTCTAGGAAGTATAAAAGTAGATATATGTCCAAAAATTATAGAGGTGGAAGATTAGTAAGTTTTAAGAATTATGGGCAAGATAAAAGGTCTGGGTCATCAAAATAAGACTATTTAAAATATGAGATGGGATAATGAGAAAAAGATAAAGTAGATGCAAGACTTGTGGAAGCAAGAAATATCTAGAACTGAGAGAAATAACTAAGGTCTGAGTTTTCCAAGTGTACATGACTAGGGTTCTATATATTTCATAAATATCATCTACATTATCTTCTAAGTAAATACCATTACTGTAATTATACTATAATACCACAATACTTATCCAAGCCTAAAAATATTTAATATCATGTTAATGGTATCATTTTTAAAGAATTATAATCAAATATTATTAGTTGCATGCACATGATCTTTTCTAAAGGCAAAAATACATTGAAATGAGACCAAGAGTTTTCTGAGAATAACTAGATCATTCCCACATCCCCCATTTTTACCATTTTACATTTAATATATCTTGAGATATTTTTTATGACTAGGGAATTGATTTAATATGGATTGTGTACATTTAATAGATCTATACAAAGAAAAATGTCACCTATAGATAAAAGTGAACAAATTTACATTTGTAGACCCATCGCACAATCTACTTGGATAAAGCCATAGTAGTAGATAGTAATGCACTATGACCTTGTCATAATATATATATATATATAAGTATTATTTTTTAATTCATAAATATTTTTAGGTTATTTAAAATAGACACATCCTAGATATAGTTTACACAATCTTAAATTAATTTGTTTGTAAGGACAATTCTCTAAACCTAGCCCTAGTTTCTATATTTAAATTTTCATAACTTATGTAAATTTTATAAATATCTATGTTTAATATATTTTGTATTATTTAAATTATTGTATAATATTTAATATTTTGCATTTCCAATTATATTTAATTATAATTCATAATTAATTCTAGTGTAAACATTTTGGTAAACCTCCATTTTATATAGAAAACTATTTGTTGCTTTGGGATTTTTGGCTTGGAGTTTTGGTTTAATTATGTAAGTTATTAACACTGATCTAATATAATCCTTAACATTAAATACTCTTTTTAACATAACAATTCAATTTTTCTACCTTGGAGTAATCTTACACTAAATAAAATTATCATGTCACCTTGGATAGATATTGACACATGGGTTCTTTATTTCAAATTCAGGTTGAATTATGTTGTTTTCATTTAAAAAAATATTTTACTTGTATTTTAAATTTATTTTTAATTTAATTTTATTTATTTATAAATTGTATTTTGGAAACTAATTAACTACTATTGTGAAGGGCTACATAGTGTTCTATTTGCATACATTATAGCGTGAGTGATTTATGCCAACACTCATAGCCATAACACATATCTAAACATGGAATTTAGTTTCCATGTGCCTCAAAAAATATCAAAAATTCCTAGGATACCCTTTTTTGTATGAATAAGAATAATTTAACATCCATATAACTGTTTAGTGCACTGATAAGTAGTTAGCCCTAGGAAGATACTTTCAACTTACCCTCAAAATCAATTTTAGTGTGCTATAGGTATAGTTTTACCTCTATAGTTAGTGTTATGAAACATTTGACTAACACTATATAATATATGAGAAACTATCTAAAAGATCATGCAAATAATCAAACCCTTGCCTAAATCACCCTTTATCATTGATTTTTGTTTGCACTATATTCTTAATTAGAGGATTATTTTGTTTTATTTTCATATTCATCATGAGTGTATTATATACATTTTCTTATCATATATTACACATAATCATGAATTTTACAATAACATTTAACATTTATTTACAAAATGATATTCATTATGTATTTTTAATGGTTTCTTATAAATAAATTATAAAATCTCTCTCTCGCATACTTTACCTCTCTCAATCTAAATGTTTATTCTACCAATCTTGTCATCATGTGGTTCATATTATTTTTTTAAATATCCAATGTCATAAGAAAAACATATCACCTATGTCATGAATTTATCCCCATAAGTTGTCTTAGTACCCACCCTTCATCCTCTCAATGGGATCTTCATGGCCCTTGTCTTTGACCTTGATGTTGAATTCCACTAGGATGAAATTTAATATTATTCTAGAGAACATCCTAAAAATATTGATTCATTTATATATATTATTTGAGATGAGCTTAAGATATCAACTTATACTAGTCCTTCCAATGTTGTCACTTTTACCATTGCATCTATCTCTATTTATACACCTTTATTTACCTCTACCCCTCCCATTACTATAAAAATGTTCCCCTTGAGAAATCCAAGCTAGCTAATTTTGAGAAAATAGTTTCTCATGCTAGCCCTTATATTTTTTTTTACCTTATTACATAACCCTTTGTTCCATCAAATTACATAATATCTGCTTATAAATGTATTTTTCACTCCTAATATTTTTATTTAATAAGTAAAAAGAGATCCTGAACAACATTTTTGTCCCTTCCATTCAAATTCTCTATATTATGTGGATAATGGTAGATTATTAGCAAATATTTTTCCAATAAGTATCAAAGATTATGATATTAAATGGTTTTAATATATTCCTCTCCAATCTACTTTAGCTTTCAATCCTTAGGAAAATCAAAATTTGACACATTTTTCTTTCAAAATTGGTGAGGAAAAAAACGAAAATCAAATAAGGTCCAAATGAGATACTCAACATGTTCTAAGATACAATACCATGCTTACCAAAATAAGAAAACAAATGGCTAATAATGAGATTCAGGACACTTTTTTTAAAAGTCTATTTACTCCTCAATATTCTATCATGCTTGATAAGTTCAAATACCTTTATGACTTATGCCATATAATGAAAGAGTGTGAGGTCAAATTTATTACATTTAATAAGATCAAGTATAATTTTCCTTCTACTTAAATTATAAAGTATCAAGGCAAGCTTAATTATAAAATAAAAACTAATGATAATAAAATAAGGCTAAATTTACAATTAATTTTATATTACAACCACCACATCAACTTCAAGTACAAGCTCCACCAAGGAAGCAATTATCAAGACTAACTTAACCTCCTTATGTGATACTTCAAAATATACATAAATATCATGTTATTACACTTCCTAAACCATTTTAAATAGATACATGCATACCTCAATATATAAGTTTTAATGGGAATGCATTTTTTGAGTATCATATTTGTGTTTGGAATTATACTAATAGATGTATGAAGACCAACCAAAAAATTTAAGACCTCATTGATGAGAATATTATTGAAATTAGTACACCAAATGAAGAGGATAAGAAATAATAAAATTATAATTGAAATCTTAAATGTATAATGATCCATTTCCAAATCAATAAGAATAATATAAAAACAATTAAAGTACATTATGCATATAATACTTATCCTCATCTATCTTCATATGGACATCCACTTGATAAAATCATTGGTATAATTATAATCAAGGTAGAATCAAGTCCATCTATTAGATTTGATTATTATAAATTTTTTTATGATGATTATAATAGAAATTTATTACTCATTAGAACAGATGTTGTCATACAACTAATTTATAATGTTTGATAGATAATGGATTAAGAAAAAATGTGTGCACTATAATAGTTTTACATTATCTTAGTTATTAGGTGCAATTTATACAACATACATGTATAGTTATGAAATAATTTAAGGTTTATACAAAATATACTCTTAGACATATCTTATTACCTATACAAGTGAGACCTGTCATATTGCCCATTCCTTTCCTAGTATTACCAATAAAATGTGTCTTTGGTAGGGTTACCTTTGTTATATAAAATTAGAGAAATTCCTTTTATAGTTCAAAAATTAATAAAGTATATTCATGATAATCAAGTGGTTAAATTTTCAAGCATTCAATATAGATATCATATGAAACAAATGGCACATATTCATATATCAAAATAATTGGTTGGTGTTTAAACCAAAAATTATAGATTAGGGTTATCTAGGGTTAAATGGGATAGATATAGCCTAAAGTACAAGGGTGGTGAATTATATATATAATAGGCCAATTAGATGTTAAAATAAAATATAACATATGTTTAATTCATTAAACTGAGATAGGCTAACAATAATAAGTACAATTATGCTAGATATAGAAATGACAAAGAAAGAATATACTTAGTTAGTTCTGATGTTGACACAATTATAGATATGGAATAGGTAGGAAGCATAATGGAAGAGGATTATATAAAAATAACCAGGTTCTTGATTGAGTTCTTCTAGAGATAAAGACACTAGCATCAACCTTGGAAGATTACATCAATGATACTATCTAAAGTTTACATAGTTTTCTTGTATAGAATACCTATTAGAAAAGGATGTGACCACTTGGATGTTTCTAGGTTTGTCTTTACCTTCATTTTGGTGCATTAATATCTAGGTCATGGATTTTCACTCCTCATGAATTTGTAAAACTCTAGTTCTCCATCTTCATAATGGCCTTGGGGTAAATGGGTTAGTGGGAAAACTTTATCAAGTTGACCCAAAAGACCCCTCTATAAATTAACATTACCTACATAGCCAATAATTTGAAGAGGGCCTTAGACTGATGTAGTTCTCCCATATGTGTTATCTTTTGTGTAAATTAATAAATATGTGGGAAGAAAGTAGGATGGTGACCTATCTTGTAATTTATAAAATATATTTCTTGGGTTGTTCCTTCATTACTTTATACCTATGCATGTGTTTTCCTTATGACTAATATAGAAATAGTATAAAATAGGGAAGCTTTTATCAATTGAGTGCTTAATTGAATGCCTTTTGTAAGTTGTCTAGTGAGTATGTACGAATTTTATAGGTGTAGAATGAATGAGGATTGATTATTTATTTATATCAATCCCTTTGGATAAATAATTCACATTAATTAACTTAGGCCAGAAATGATGATATGTTTTGTTTATAAATTAGATGACCTTAGGGCACTGGACACTTGCATTGGATTAGGACACTTACATCGATGTAAATATCTATCTAGGAGATTAGTATCTAGGGAAACGTAAACTAGGTATAGGCTCATAACTTGTAGAGGTGGAAGATAATTAGGTTTTAAGAATTTTGGAAAAGATATCAGGTTTGGTTCATCAACATAAGGCTGTTCAGACCAAGAGATATTCTAAGGGGCATAAGATAGAGGAGATGTGAGACTTACAAAATTGAGAAAGGTCTAAAATTGAGAACAAAATACAAGGTTTGAGTTTTTCAAGTATACAATACTAAGATGGCATATAATCCATAAATATCATCTACATTCCCTATCTCCTTTAATCTAGTAATGAATTTTCTAGTTTAAATGAGAATAAATGCATACATAGGTGTGTATAACACATCTTACCTTTACTTGAATCCAACTTGAGTGATTTTTTGATGACTAACCTATAAGAAAAATCATATTACAATACATACTCAATGCATATAATATGAAATTTAAGGTATTTAAAAGATTGAAATTGAAAGATCAAGGTTTAGGAATACACTTATGTTTTAATGTAACTTCCTTACCTATTGGCAAGTTGATTTGAAAGATGTATCATTGTGAGGATCTAAAACTGAGATTAGAAAAAATATATATAAATCTAAAAAGTTCATATATCTAAGGAGATAGATAGAGATTGGAAAGCACATGCCTCAAACCTTTGATAATAGGTACATTTCCAATTGATAGTTAATATTAGCTCAATTATGAAACTTAATCATAATTATTGGTTCTCTCAATAACTTATGCATTATCTTATAACATGCCTAAATTAGTTTCTCTCCTACATTGAATACACCTTGGTAGGATCTAAAACAAGTTAAAACTTTGAATGATCATTTAAGGACATTTATAATACCTAGTGAGCATGAGTGAACAAGGTCATCCCATACTATTAAACTGGTGAGATTGGATGATATAATCAATTCCAACTTAAAAAATTAGAATTATTGAGTGATTTAATCACCTCAACTATATCAAAAGTAAACTAACTACTATAATAGATTAGCTCAATATAGTTTATAAAAGTTCATCCTTGTAGGTGATAATAGTTCTTGAGAGCATTTTTAAATAATAAATTTATTTATATTTTTCAATATTAGGTGCACATTACTCAACATATGAACCTTATATATGTCTCATGTTGAAAATATGTATGACAATGGTACTAATGTATATAGTTCTACCACAACTATGAATCTACATTATATAACTTTGTGCTTTATCCAATTCAAAAAGTGTGTAATTATGGAGAACATGCTTCCAAATCATGCCCCCACTATATGTGGAGAAATTTTAAGTAAGTTCCAATGTAGATAAAATGTTTTAAAAACATACCCCACTATAATTTGGAGATTTTGAATACTAAATAAGTATGGAGAACATTCTTCCAAAGCATACCCCTACTAAATCTAAAAATTGTGTGAAATGTGAAGAAGCATGAAGAACATGTTTCAAAAGAATTATCCTAATGAATCTAAAAATTGTTCCAAATATGAATAAGTGTGGATAACATACTTATACGACATGATATTATTGAATATGGGTGTGTTGAATACTAACTAAGTGTGGAGAACATAATTCCAAAACATTCTCCCATTGAATCTAAAAAACTATGCCAAATGTGGATAATGTGTCCCCCAAATTTGAGGTGAAGTAATAATATAAATCAGTAGTTACCCCACCTCAAAAATATAATACAACTATATAATTTGTGAATGGAACCATGTGGCATATATAATAACATGTCTAGGTAAATGTAGCATTGAAGCACATAAAACAATGTGATCATATTAAGGCCTGAAATTCATGATAAATATCATGAAAACATATAGATATTAAAATTAAAATATCAATAAGAAAATAAATAACATAAATAAGATCACCCAAAATAAATTAAACATATAATGGTCCTAAGAGACTACAAACAAGGAACATGTTTAGATTCTACACAATTGAAGGGACATGACTTAGTCAAATGTCCTTAAATTCAGGAATGGAATACTCAAAGGCCCATACAAAAAATAATAACATATTTAAATGTAAAATGAAACACACATAGTAATGAGGGACAAAAATAAATGAGCATATTCAAATGCTCGAATAAGGAAATAATAGCAAGGTAAGAGACTTAAGGAAGTGTGTAAAAGAAAGCATAAGTAACATAAATAAGCATATCATAGTATCTTATGGATAAAATATGTTAGAAAAAAACATCAAGTGCATATCATATAAATTATCATGTGAAATACATAGATATGGATAAATTCATGTGTAAGTATGTATATGAGTTGATAACATGATAATGTAAAGTGACCATAGAATGATATAGCCTATAAGTATCATGATCATAGAGGTGGATGCCTCCAATATCTATATGAAATTTGAAGGGGGAAGGCCCCACATGTGAAATATAAATAGATCATATATCTAGGTATGTATGTGTCACACTTAAATAGAAGCATGCCACACATGTGTATATAGAAATAATTGATATTTCATCCATCAACATGGAACTAATACATAAATGCCAAAGAGCTAATAGAATATTTAGGTGTCAAAAATGTTTTTGGAGTTTTGAATTTTTTGATTTTTTTGGTATTTTTGGAATATTTCAATAGGAAATATCATCCTAAGCTCTCATCCAAAGAATAATAATTCTCAAGGAATGGTAATTTAACCTATCTAAATCAGATGTTCCATATGTGTGCATAACAAAAGTATGAACTGTATCTTGGTCTTTTAGTAATTTTGTATTTAAAATATGTGAATTAGAGATGTTTTCCTTTGTTGTTAGTAACCATATTTTTCTAAGTTTTACATTATATTTTGGAAACAAAAAAATAGCTAATATGTAACATAGCAAAGCATGATTCTGATCCATGTGTGACATTGTAGTACATATATTCCACATAAAAATTAAATGTAGTAGCTTTATTCACATATTCCATACCACATCATAGAGTTGTAAATAATTCCCAGGTACATATATTTAATTCAAAAGTTGGGTCAACTATAATATTTTGACCTTGTTTTCCATCTATGTAAGGTTTAATTATTTGATGTTTTAAGGAATGATTGGCAACTTCTTCATATAAAGGCACACATTCAATATTACCCTTTTTAGGAACCTTTTTCTCTTTCTATACTTTTTCTTTTTATATCATGTTTTTCTCCCCTTGGTGTTTAGGTAATAGATATTGTTCTATTTGTTCATTTAAATTGGACTTACTTTCATTTGTAGGTTTTTGTTATTTTACATTAGCAAAATGGATATGCATCTTTGAATGGTTTGCACTAGTATTTAAAATATATCCTCAACCTTTATGGTTATTATAAATAGATGTGAAAATAGGATGAGTGATGCCTTCGAAATATTTACTCAACCCTTGACCATTATAACCAAAGATTTGAAAATATTTCCTTCCAAAACAAAATTATTTTGAAAGATGAGTATCATTATCAAGAGGTAGATTTGGATCATTATATTTATCTATGTTTTATTTTTTAGCCTTTTACTACTCAATATTAGTCATTTTCAACTATGTTTTCTCTAAAAATTTATTTGGTAGCCACATTTATTATTTTGTCACTTATGCTTTAAGAGAAGTTTAATGTGAGTGGTTTTATTAATTAATATATCAATGATAGGATCACCACTATGTTTGTGGCTTTTTAGTTTTTTATTCAATGCAAAGTAATGATTTGTATGATTCCCATGCATTCTATGATATGCACAAGTATTTGGATATATGTACATGATGCATGGGAGGTAGTTTAATCACTTTATTTTGAATCATTTGTCTTAAAATTTCACAGGGTATCTTAGTAGCCTTTTGTTCACTTTTAAAACCACTTATTTTGGATGTATTATGTTTTAAATTTTTATTTGGATGTGAAACCTTGTTTAGCAAAACATCGGTAGATGAGGGTGCAAACACATAATGAACATTATAATGTGCTAGATTCTCTAGGAGTGTAATCCAATTTTGTAACTCCTTTATTAATGTGCTCATATTAGTGATTTTATATTTTAAGACTTCACAACCATAAATCTTAGGTACCTCAGATTGAACATACATACATACACCATCTACCTTACCCCTTGAAGGAGTGGTAGTATGGACCTAATCAGAGGGAAGATAATTATTACCCTCCTTAGGGTTAGGAGAAGGAAGAGGCTCCTATTTATCCATTTTAAATGTTATAAATATAAAAGTGAGAATAAGATGCCAGAGACACATAAAGTCTAGGGAGAAATCCATTTTTGTTTATGTATTCTTTATATTTTTAAAATAAAATTATTTTTGAAAAAAAATAACAAATTAAAAATTAAAAAAATAACAATTTTCTAGAACACCCTAGTAGTTACATGAAAAGACATAGAGATTGGGTTCACCAAATTTTTAACCCTAAAAATCTATATTGGGGTTATCTAGGGTTAAATGGGATAGAGATAACCTAAGGTACACAAGTGATACACTATCTCTATAGAAATATAATTAGATGTTAAACCCAAATATAACATATGTTAAATTAATTAAACTGAGATAGGCTAAAATTATTGAGTACAACTATGCTATTTATGGAATGAAAAATAAATAATATACTTGGTTCTGATGCTAACATAGTTATTGATCTAGAATAGTTAAGAAGAAAAATAAAAGAGGATTTTAGAATAGTCACCAAATTTTTTATTGTGTGCCTCTAGAGTTGTACACATTAACATCAGCCTTGGATAGTTACATTGATGCCACTATCTAAACCTAATATAGGTGTCATTTATATAATACCTACTAGAAAATGATGTGACCACTTGGATGCTTTTGGGTTTGTCTTCACCTTGACTTTGGTACATTCAAATTTAGGTCATAGACTATTGCTCCTTATGAATTGTAAAATCCTAATTATTCATCTTCATAGTGACCTTGGGGGAAAATGGGTTAGTGGGAACATGGTATCGATATGACCCCAAAAAAACCTTTATCAATGAGATTTTACAACATATCTAATACTCTGAAGAGGGCCTCACATTGATGTATTTATCCTTATGTGTTTTCTTGTGTGTGAATCATGTAATATGTGGAAAGCAAGTATAATGATGACCTAGCCTGTAACTTATAAAATACATCCCTTGGACTAATCCTTGGTTACTTCAAACCTATGTATGTATTTTAGCTATGACTGATATGGAAATAGGATAAAATAGGTAACCTTTTCTCACTTGAGTGATTGATTGAATACCTTTTGTAATTTTCTTGGTGTGTAGGTAAAAAGTTTCTAGGTGAGGAATGAATGAGGATTGATATTATATTTATATCAATCCATTTTTAGAAAAAAGTAACATTAAATAACTTAGGCCAACCATTAGGATACTTTTCATTTATAAATTATATGACTTTAGGTCATTGGGCACTTGCATTGGAGTATGATACCTGCATTGACATAGGTGTCTAGCTAGGATGCCAATGTCCAAGGAATAAGAAATTAGGTACAAGATTAGAAATTTAGAGGTGTAAGATAATAAATTTTTAAGAATTATGGGAAAGATAACATGTATTTGTCATCAACATAAGACTAGTCAAACTAGGAGATATGCCAAGAGGCACATAATATAGTATATGCAAGACTTTTGAAAGTAGGAAAGGTCCATAACTAAGAGGAACAACCAAGGTATAAGTTTTACAAGTGTACAAAGAATGAAGTGTTATATATTCCATAAATGTCATCTACATTTGGAACAATTATTGAGAAATTTGATAATGAATTGGTTTATAAAACTATTGAAGATCATGATTTACATTGAAAGAAGCATATTCCAAAATCGGTTTTTATACCTAATTATGAGAATGAGCATATTTAAATTTCTTAAAATAATCATGAAAATGAACATATTGTAATTTTTCCATATATTATTGATAATAATAAGATTATATAATAACATGATGATTTGGATAGAAAAATCAAGAAATATGCTCTTAAGCAGAAAGTGGGGCATGGTAACATCGTATGCATCTAATACAAACATCACATGTTATTCATATGGTTCCTATAGAAATATAGGTTATTACATCATATCTTCCCATGCATGAGGTTGTAAATATAGATTAATATATGAGTAGTTATTTAGAGGACTATTTTATATAACATGGGTCTTCTTCAGATTTAGAGGGGTTATTTTATAGTACATGGTTCTTATTCATATTTAAAAACTTCTATATTTTACACATCTTATTTTGAAAAAGAGAGCTCAGTACTTCTTATCAAGGAGTTAGATATACATATCGACACCATATTGATGATATAATTTTTTTGATCCATGGTTGGGTCTAGGACCTTTATTATTTTCCTTTCATAGTACCTACATATACTTAAAAAATATATCTTTACTTTTTACACCTACATCATTCCTTATTCTAACCCTTGGATTCTATTTTTATTGTAGGGTGAATTTAATTTGTCTTCATCCTTTCCTTACCTTGATTTATAACTTTTATTTTGGGTTTTTTTAATTTAATCATTCTTATTCCATTTCAAAACTTTGTTGATTATTTGTATCTGTACAAGCTTTTTCAAAATTCACTT